>JBBPBX010050531.1:0-18833 GCA_038048925.1 Garcialebias charrua
CCACCTGGAGAAGCAAGGGGACAATATTTTTTTTAATTTTTTTTCAGAGATTACCTGGCTAACATCAGTCTGTCAGGAGGTAGTGACAGAGTGAAGAAATATGTTCATAAAAAAAGCTACATACTGCAGCTTTAAAGTTTAATTATTGTTTTTTGATTTGCGCATCTGTGGGTTAGAAAAAAGTTGAACTAAAGGCCATAACTCTTCTTTAAACATGTTTGAGGGAAATATTCCTAAGAGATCCAATAATTTTGTGTCTTTTATGATTTTTTTCAGCTGAGTTAACTTTAACAGATTATTTAATAGTCATTAAAGTGACAACAGGATTTCATGATAAATCCGGCACAGTTGATTTGTTTTTTAATCTTCACTGATAAAAAAATAAAAAAATATATTTTTATGAGTAAAATGTTTTTAAAAATAGTTTGCACCCTCCATCCGAGACCCGTCCCGGTCCGCCCTTCTGCCGGGATCGTGGTTTGGCCTTCATGAGCACGCAAGGCCAGGGTCCGGGAAACGGCCTTCTGCGACTCAGTAGCTCGTATGATCCTCCGTGGTGACCAGCGGAGCTCGGAGCACGTAAGGCCAGGATCCGGAGCCCAAGCCCTGAGTCGGCAGCATGGAGGATCTTGCGCAGTGATCACCGGAGCTTGGAGCCGGAGAGATGACTGCGACTCAGTAGCTCGTATGATCCTCCGTGGTGACCAGCGGAGCTCGGAGCACGTAAGGCCGGGATCCGGAGCCCAAGCCCTGAGTCGGCAGCATGGAGGGTCTTGCGCAGTGACCAGCAGAGCTTGGAGCCGGAGAGATGATGGTCTGAGGGGGCTCCGGTGGAGAGGAGTGGTGGAGCTTCATTTAACTCGCTCTGAATTTTGTTGTCGGCCATCCACCAAGCACAAAAAACACCTGCACTTCAGCAGTAGACCACAATGTTGTCATTATTGTTTTTAAAGACTTAAAAATGGGTCCAGTCGTTCCTCAAGTTCGAGTAGCGGTAATTGCAAATGGTGGATCTCGTGTTGAGAAAATTTCTCTCAAAACCCCAATGACTCCACCCACTGACCAATCAGTGACAGACAGTGTTTTGACGTCCCATTTTGGTGCCGGCTCGACCCGCTTGGAACCACAGAGAAAAGGGTTTTGAAAAAAAGGACTGGTTCTATAAACCGGATTCCAAAAAAAATTGGGACACTAAACAAATTGTGAATAAAAACTGAATGCAATGATGTGGAGGTGCCAACATCTAATATTTTATTCAGAATAGAACACAAATCACAGATCAAAAGTTTAAACTGAGAGAATGTATCATTTTAAGGGAAAAATATGTTGTTTCAAAATTTCATGGCATCAACAAATCCCAAAAGTTGGGACAAGTCCATTTTTACCACTGTGTGGCATCCCCTTCTTCTTACAACACTCAACAGACATCTGGGGACAGAGGAGACCAGTTTCTCAAGTTTAGAAATACAAGCCCAAAACCAGAAAAGTTGGCACGTTGTGGAAATCGCAAATAAAAACAGAATACAATGACTTGCAAATCTTTTTCAACCTATATTCAATTGAACACACTGCAAAGACCACATACTTAACGTTCGAACTGGTAAACTTTGTTATTTTTTGCAATTATTAGCTCATTTGGAATTTGATGCCTGCAACATGTTTCAAAAAAGCTGGCACAAGTGACAAAGAAGACAGAGAAATTTGAGGAATGCTCATCAAACACTTATTTGGAATATCCCACAGGTGAACATGCAAATTGGGAACAGGTGGGTGCCATGATTGGGTATAAAAGCAGCTTCCTTGACATGCTCAGTCATCCACATAGAAGGATGGGGCGAGGGTCACCACTCTGTGAACAAATGCGTGGGCAAATTGTCGAACAGTTCAAGAACAACTTTTCTCAACGAGCTATTGCAAGGAATTTAGGAATTTCACCATCTACGGTCCGTAATATCATCAAAAGGTTCAGAGAATCTGGAGAAATCACTACACGTAAGGGGCAAGGCCGAAAACCAACATTGAATGCCCGTGACCTTCGATCCCTCAGGCGGTACTGCATCAAAAACCGACATCAGTGTGTAAAAGATATCACCACATGGGCTCAGGAATACTTCAGAAAACCACTGTCAGTAACTACAGTTCGTCGCTACATCTGTAAGTGCAAGTTAAAGCTCTACTATGCAAAGCAAAAGCCATTCATCAACAAGATCCAGAAACGCCGCCGGCTTTGCTGGGCCCGAGCTCATCTGAGATGGACTGATGCAAAGTGGAAAAGTGTTCTGTGGTCTGATGAGTCCACATTTCAAATTGTCTTTGGAAACTGTGGACGTCGTGTCTTACGGACCAAAGAGGAAAAGAACCATCAGGACTGTTATAGGCGCAAAGTTCAAAAGCCAGCATCTGTGATGGTATGGGGGTGCATTAGTGCCCAAGGCATGGGTAACTTACACATCTGTGAAGGCACCATTAATGCTGAAAGGTACATACAGGTTTTGGAGCAACATATGCTGCCATCCAAGCGACGTCTTTTTCATGGACGCCCCAGCTTATTTCAGCAAGACAATGCCAAGCCACATTCTGCACGTGTTACAACAGCGTGGCTTCGTAGCAAAAGAGTGCGGGTCCTCCCCTGGCCTGCCTGCAGTCCAGACCTGTCCCCCATTGAAAATGTGTGGCGCATTATGAAACGTAAAATACGACAACGGAGACCCCGGACTGTTGAACAACTTAAGCTGTACATCAAGCAAGAATGGGGAAGAATTCCACCTGAAAAGCTTCAAAAATTGGTCTCCTCAGTTCCCAAACGTTTACTGAGTGTTGTTAAAAGGAAAGGCGATGTAACACAGTGGTAAATATGTCCCTGTGCCAACTTTTTTGCAATGTGTTGCTGCCATTGAATTCTAAGTTAATGGTTATTTGCAAAACAAAATAAAGTTTCTCCGTTCGAACATTAAATATATTGTCTTTGCATTCTATTCAGTTGAATATGGGTTGAAAAAGATTTGCAAGTCATTGTATTCTGTTTTTATTTGCGATTTGCACAACGTGCCAACTTTTCTGGTTTTGGGCTTGTAGGAATGCTCTCCCATTCATGTCTAATACAGGCCTCTAACTGTTCAATCGTCTTGGGCCTTCTTTGTTGCACCTTCCTCTTTATGATGCACCAAATGTTCTCTATAGGTGAAAGATCTGGACTGCAGGCTGGACATTTCAGTACCCGGATCCTTCTCCTACGTAGCCATGATGCTGTGATTGCTGCAGAATGTGGTCTGGCATTATCTTGTTGAAAAATGCAGGGTCTTCCCTGAAAGAGATGACGTCTAGATGGGAGCATATGTTGTTCTAGAACAGGAGTGCTCACACTTTTTCAGCATGCGAGCTACTTATAAAACAACCAAGTCAAAATGATCTACCCACTACAAAAATGCAAAACATAACTATCTTCAAATGTATTAAGGATTGTTTTTATGTACAATGTATGTTGATGTACCTTTCATAACTGAATAAGCCAATATTGCACAGCACATATAATAAATAATTATTAACATTTTTTGTAATCACTTGAGTTTACTTTGATGACTTGCACTGAATTGAATCAGCCAGGGATGCATACCGGTAGTCCGGACAGTAGTTGCTGACAGCCAGCCTCAAGCACATTTCCAAATGTTCATCAGTCATGGTCAGGGGTCTGCAACCTTTGGTCCCTCCGCAGCAGCTTTCAAGCTTTGACCAAAACTAACATAAAACTGAATTTTATAAGATGTACACAAAACAAAAAATGACTAGTTTTAGCTGTTTTTCTGTCATTTCCTTTGCAAATATGTGGGCACTAGTACAAATACACAGAGTAAATTATACTCCTTTAACTTTAAGCTTTTTTTCTTCTTTAAAGTAGGATACTCAATTTCTCTACAATTTAAAAAAAACAACACTGACACTGAAATTTTGAATCAACGTATTTTTCCTTTAAAATGTTACATTTACGGTACTCAGATTAAACTTTTGATCTGTCTATGTTCTTTTACGAATAAAATATTGACATTTGCCACCTCCACATCATTGCATTCAATTTTTAATTCACAATTTGTTTAGTGTCCCAACTTTTTTGGAATCCGGTTTGTACATGCCATCACTAGTGGAAATGCCTTGGAACCGTGCTGAGTCGAGTCAAACCGTGCTGTACTAATGGAAAAGCTGCATAAGTGGAGAGAACCAACTTGTTTTTTCAAATGGTCAGACCATTATTTGTGTACCTTATTTGTGTAATTACTGAAGGAAATGTGATTCAATCAATTACAGTAGTTCCTTACGTGTTAACATCAAAATGTGGATGAAATGATGTCAGAGCTGCCCAGGTTAAACTCCAACTTTACTGCAGTATTTGACTACTTTTCTACACCAAGCTAAAATTATCTGACATCATCCTGCACCTAACTCAAGTGGAGTTTTCTTACCCCCAGTGAGTTGCCACAAACTTAAATCCCCCAGTACAGGCTTTGTCCCATGACCTATTAAAGATACACAAGAAGTCACCCAGAACTAGTGTTCAGTTGTCAAGTTTGTTGTTAAATAGTCTGTGAGGTGTGGAGGTTTGTGGTCCGTTACCACAGTTACGGTCCACATCTGTATGTAGGTTGTGTATTCTGAATACTGTTTATGCTTTTGTCAGGAGAAACATGTATGTATGTGTGATATTTCATTATATAATGATCCTTATGTGTGAGCCATCTTATCTTGGGTGTCATTTGATCTGAATGGTATGTTATTATGTTTGGTACCACTGATTGTGGAGTGATGGTTCCAGTAACCGCTGGCTAGACGCTCATCACTCCCCTCCCCTTCCACTGTGAGGAACATTGAGGATGTTTTATTTTAAGTGAGACTGTTCTTTATAGTAGCTGTCTGGGTTTGGTTCTGTAAACACTAAAACAAGACTAGGATCAGAACCAAGGCAGAGCAAGCATTGGGAGTTTTGTGTACTTGTAATGCATTGACTTTCTGTATTCTGACTGTTCCTCCAAAGGTTTGTGTTATTAGATTTGATGAAATCTACACCTGGTCATTTATTAATCTTTTTTTCAATGACATATTTTAATTTTATTTGAACCTGTTATTTTATTTGAACCTGTATACCAAATTAACCTTCAAAGGTAAAAAAAAAAAAAAAAGTTACTTTATCTTAACAAATGGTTTTTACTTGGTTTATGTGTGTGTACATATTCCTGAATTTCTTTGTTGTCTTTTGCATTAGAATGGAAATGAGCACGACTCAAAATCCACCACAGACCTCGTCAGTAGTTGCAGCTTTTTTCTGAATGACTACAAATTGAAAGGGTAACTGTGCTGTTGCAGCCAAATAATTATTGGAAATCATAATCAAAGTGTTGTCACCCTGATATACTTTATTTTCTGACAATAATCCTTTTTTTGTGTGTGACTAAAATGTTGTTTTTATTAGCGTGACAAAATTTATTTTACATTGTATTAGTTGTTGAATAATAATAAAAATAGTTTTTTTTTTTTCACTGAAATTGTTAGCCAAGAAAGTATCTTTTTATTGTTTTGCCGTCTTTAAAATAACAACAACAACCTCTGGCATATTAATAAAAAATGGCACACCAGTCTGAAAGAAAGCTATATTGGCTAATATAAACGTCTACACTTATGTACAACACTGTTTAGTTTGTCGCTGTTTTCTAAACTGAACATGGGTTCCTGCTTAAAAACGGTGACAAACAAAACTAGTGGTGTTGTGCAAATGTGTCGATTTATTAGTAGCTCATGTAGCATTCTTTCACAGCAGAATGTTTTTGACAAGGAGTTGTTTTATGAACAATCACATTGGCTGACTTGCAACAAATGTTGGTCGAAAATGAGATGCCATTCCACAGCAGTGTGTGACCAAGCTGGTGAGCAGCATGAAGAGGTGCCAGGCTGTTGTGGCTGTGTATGGTTCTTCCACATGCTTCAGAGTCTCCAGTTTGTTCAATGAGTAAATTAAGTTGTCAATATGTTTAATTTATTAAGACTTATTTGTCGATTCCAATAAATGACACCAAACAAGAGTCAACAGCAGAATAAGATGTTTGGTTTTGTCTTAGAAGATTTGACAAGTTTTACACTTGGAAGAGTGCTGAATAAGTAATTAATTAAGGTAAAATTGTGTCAGTTAAGACTGTTCAGATACCTTATATGAGCATCATCCTCATTAGGTCATCTCCTAAAATGACAAATTCATCCAAAAGTTCTACTGTTCAAAATATTTCTGTGATAATTCAATAATGTTTCCAATCATTTTACAAGTTGTTTGGTTTAATACTATTAATAGAATAATCAATGTTGAAAGTTTATTATCAAATTTCATACTTGATGATGTAAACGCTTTTGTTTTATTTTGCTGTATTTCTTTATTTTATTTTACTTTTGATTACAATAAAGCTTATGATTGTGGAATACTTTGCATCCTGGTAATAATTTGAGTGGAATGCACTGATTTATTTTCAATAGAACAAAAAATCATTTTAATTTGTGACCTAATTTTGATAATTTTACAAAAGTTCTCTAGGGATGCACAATATTATTGCCATGGTATCGGGTGATATTAGCGTTAAAGTTCAATATTGGACATCGGCCATTCCATCAAAAATAACTTGCTGATATAAAAGGTGCTGTTTTTGTGTGACAACCCATTGACAAGGATGCTTACAGCGGCAGCACAACCTGATGTCACATGTGCCTACCTGATCTCGTGGTGGAGAGGAAAATTCAAAATGTTGGTGTTGTGGAAGTTTTTTTTCCGTTGGTGAGGATGTCTGATTCTGAAGAATTTTGGACCACGATGAGCTTTGCTACATCGTCCCCAGTTGGAGACATTTTTCTGACGTAACCTTATCCAAGTTACAAGCTGTCATTTTCAACATCATTGAGAAACTAATAGCAGATAGCACTTGCCATTTAACACTTTTCTATCCACCTATCTACATCCTCAGTGTTCAAGATGGCGATAGTGTGTGGCTTGTCGTCTCTTGCTGTTTTTGTTTGGGCTGGGTTTTTTTTATCGCCAGTGCCAGTTCACTGCTTGTGTATGATCACAAAACATTATTGGATCTTCATCTTCCTGCCAAGGATTTAGTGAAATTCGACTGATTGTGGTATTCACACGACGTTTCAGCTGTTTTCCTTACACGGTCGGACACCTGCTCACTTCTGCCACAACCACTCTCCTCTCCCTTGTTGTAAACGCAGGCGCCGTCACGCAAACGCAGCGGATGACTGTTAAAGTTTAAAGCTTCCTTGGCACAATTTCCCGTGGCCTCCCAGAGACAAAATGGAGCTGTACCTGGTCTCTCTCTGAGCCCGCGGTTGCTGGACTCTGCTGACAGCTGGCTGGTGTGTGTCGTCTGTTCGGATGATGTGATCCGCCCTCGTGGCCCCTGCTCTCCCTGTCCTCGCCGTTGTGGTGTAAATCCCTGTCATCTATGAGCTCCGCAGACAGCTGCAGCTTCAGATGCGCCGGCCCCTGCCAGGTTTGGCCTTGTTAACGCAAGATCACTGTCAAATAAAACTTTCATCTTGAGGGATTTTTTTCATGTCCCATGATCTTGATTTTCTCTGCATGATGGAGACATGGCTGAGAACCAGCAAGCCCACCGCTCTTATTGAACTGTCATCACCTGATTGATGCTATTTTAATTCCCTATGCCTGTCGGATCAAAAAGGAGGCAGAATAGCAATTGTTTATGTGGTGAGATGGTGTTCCACTTCCCCCTCCCTTTTACTCTGCACACCTGATGCAGCTAGATGCGCATCAGGTGTAACTAGATGAGCAACATTGATTAGTGGGTGGGACAGACTCCCTTATAGCTGGGCAGGCTGCTATGGGGTGCATGTGTCTTTGTTTCCCTCCCTGCTGCTCCAGTTGGCTGCTTCATTCTGCTGGTGCTCTTGGTCTGCTCGTCTGAGATCGTAAGTGCCAGCTTCTTGAATTAATGACTGGGATCATGGTTGGGTTTGTGGGTGTCACACCTGTCCATTTCTGCAGTGTTGCTCTGCTGGCATTGCATCTACAACAATGGGTTCTCTGTTTCAGGCACCTGATTTTGCTGCTTGGAGCCGCAGTGCTGTGGACGCTCTGCTGTTTTGTCTTCTCTTGTCTTGTTTGTCTTGTCCTGTATTTCTAGTGTTTGGACGCTTTCAACAAGACCTGTACTGATGGGCAGGTTGTGTGGGCAGAGCATTGCTTCTTTGACTCCGTTGAACAGAGCATCTGGACGACAATGACTGAGGATGGTTTAAAGTGTCTGCCTTATTCCTGTTTTTACAAGGACCGAGTGGTGGACTTGAATCCTTGGCTATGAGGAAAGAACTCTTTTTACAGGAACTGGGTGGTGGACATGAAACCTCAGTTTTAAAGAAATCGTTTTTAATGAAATTGTGTAAATAAATATTGTAAATTCTCAAGGGTCTATGTTTTGGTGTTTAACTTAAAGGAGCAAGAGCTCCACCTTCTGGTCACATTTATAAAAATGATTTTAAATGTGGCTGATATGCCTGCAGTCCTAAAGTTTTGAATACTGCTCATTTGAAATTGGCTGCTCATGTTGTATTGTGTGTCGTCATCTATCGATCACCCAAATACAATAAAGATTTTATAAATGACTTCAGAATTTCTGGCCGACATCCTGTCCAAATATGACTGTGCTCTCATTCTTGGTGATTTAAATATTCATGTGTGCTGCCCAGAAGAACCGATCTCCAGGAGCTTTTGAAATGTTATTGACTCTTTTAACTTTGTGCAGTCCGTGTCCGGTCCTACTCATGAACTCGGGCACACACTAGATTTGGTTCTGTCTCACGGTTTGGATGTCTCCAATTTGGACATATGTGAAGCTGTTTTCTCGAAGCATATGCCAATCCTATTTGACATTCCAACACATTGTCCAGTTAAACTGCGTGCTCCTCTTCAGTGCTGTCGCATGTTTAACTCCTCTCCAGCCATTCTCCACTTTTCTTGGTCTCTGTGAGGATAACTTTAAAGACTCTGTGTTTAAATATTTATGAACTGGTTTCCAGCTTCCACTCTGTTTACAAACACTGGACATGATTGCTCCTTTAAAGAGCCGGCACACCAAACCTGCCCCCGAGCCCTGGCTGAATGACATCACGTGCGCTGCCAGGCGCGAGTGCAGGAGAGCGGAGTGCAGGTGGAAAAAGGACAGGTTGCATGTTTCTTTTGATATTCTCAAAGAGAGCATGTTACATTATCAAAAAACTAAAAGCTGAGAAGAACACATATCTCTCAGGTGTAATTTCTTCTAATTGTAACAACCTCAGAGTTCTGTTCAAAACCATAGCCATTGTTCTCTGCGCTCTTAAATCTGTTGGTTTTGATGCCTTCAATCTTCTTCTTCTTTCGGCTTTTCCCTTTTCAGGGGTCGCCACAGCAAGTCATCCTCCTCCACCTCACTCTGTCCTCTGCATCCTCTGTCCTCACTCCAACTACCTTCATGTCCTCTCTAACTGCATCCATATATCTCCTCTTTGGTCTCCCTCTTTGTCTTTTTCCTGGCAGCTGCATTTCTAACATCCTTCTACCAATATACCCACTGTCCCTCCTCTGGACATGTCCAAACCATCTCAGTCTGGCCTCCCTAACTTTATCTCCCAGTTGTTTAACATGTGCTGTACCTCTGATGATCTCATTCCTGATCTTATCCATCCTTGTCACTCCTAAGGAGAACCTCAGCATCTTCATTTCTGCCACTTCCAGTTCTTTCTCCTGTCTTTTTGTCAATGCCACTGTCTCCAGACCATACAACATAGCTGGTCTCACCACTGTCTTGTAAACTTTTCCTTTGACCTTTGCTGACACCTTTTTGTCACAAATCACTCCTGAAACTTTTCTCCATCCACTCCATCCTGCCTGGACTCTCTTTTTCACCTCTTTACCACATTCCCCATTTTCCTGGACAGTGGACCCCAAGTACTTGAAGTCCTGCACCTTTGTGACCTCTGCTCCTTGTAGCCTCACTGTTCCACTGGCCTCCCTCTCATTCACACACATGTACTCTGTCTTACTACGGCTGACTTTCATTCCTCTTCTTTCAAGAGCATACCTCCACCTCTCCAAGTTCTCTTCCACTTGTTCCCTGTTCTCACCACAGATCACAATGTCATCTGCAAACATCATAGTCCATGGGGATTCCTGTCTGACCTCATCTGTTAGTCGGTCCATCACCAGAGCAAACAAGAAGGGGCTCAGAGCCGATCCTTGATGCAATCCCACCGCCACCTTGAAGCTATCTGTCACTCCCACAGCACATCTCACCACTGTCCTGCTGTCCTCATACATGTCCTGTACCAGTCTAACATACTTTTCTGCCACTCCAGATTTCCTCATGCAATACCACACCTCTTCTCTTGGTACCCTGTCATATGCTTTTTCTAAATCCACAAACACACAATGGAGTTCTTTCTGACCCTCTCTGTACTTCTCTATCAACATCCTCAAAGCAAAGATGGCATCTGTGGTGCTCTTTCTTGGCATGAAACCATACTGCTGCTCACAGATAGTCACCTCTTGTCTAAGTCTTGCTTCCACAACTCTCTCCCAGATCTTCATTGTGTGGCTCATCAACTTAATTCCCCTGTAGTTGCTACAACTCTGTACATCACCCTTGTTCTTAAAAATGGGAACCAGCACACTTCTTCTCCATTCTTCAGGCATTTTCTCACCCTCAAATATTCCATTAAATATTTGAGTCAAAAACCTCACTGCCATCTCTCCAAGACATTTCCAAACCTCCACTGGTATGTCATCAGGTCCTACTGCCTTCCCCTTCTTCATTCTTTTCAGAGCTTTCCGGACTTCACCCTCACTAATCTTTCCCACTTCCTGGTCCACAGTTTCTATTACCTCCACTCTTCTTTCTCTTTCATTCTCTTCATTCATTAGCTCCTCAAAGTAATCCTTCCATCTTCCCATCACACTCTCCTCACTTGTTAGAACATTCCCATTCCCATCTTTAATAAGCCTAACCTGCTGCACATCCTTTCCAGCCTGATCCCTCTGTCTTGCCAATCGGTACAAGTCCTTCTCGCCCTCTTTAGTGTCCAGTCTCCCATATAACTCATTGTACGCCCTCTGCTTTGCCTTAGCTACTTCCCTCTTTGCTCTATGTCCCATCTCCTTATATTCCTGTCTCCTCTCTTCAGTCCTCTCACAGTCATATTTCTTCTTGGCTAATCTCTTTCTTTGAATGGCGTCCTGCACTTCACTATTCCACCACCAGGTTTCCTTATCATCCATTCTCTGTCCAGATGACACACCAAGTACCTTCCTACCTGTCTCTCTAATTACTGTTGCTGTAGTAGCCCAGTCACTTGGAAGCTCTTTCTTACCACCCAGAGCCTTTAACACAGTGGTCCCCAAACTTTTTCCTGTGAGGGCCACATAACTTTTCCCTTCTCTGGTGGGGGGCCGGAGTCAGTTTTTAACAGGAAAAAGTGTGACGATTGCAGGAGTGCCTAAATCAGGGGTGCCCAACCTTTTTTGAACCAAGAGTTACTTTTGAAGTCGGCAGTTTGCCGAGAGCTACTCGTCCAGTCTCAGTATCAAAAAACAAAATTTTTCATCTCCCTACTCCTCACTTCTTTAAAGTAAATAAAACAGAACGTAATGTGTTGCTAGTTTTATTTAATTAAAGTATTTTATCAAAGTAAAAGGACGCAATATTTGAAAAGCACACCATATTTTTTAAAGAAACGAATAAACAATGAACTGAACAATATAAAACTCCCTCATTTACACTAACTATTTACAAAAAGTGACTTACAAAGGTGCAGATTTACAAATCTCCAACAACTATTTCAAACCTCAATAAAACCTAAATATCAAAACTAGGCAGCTGCTCTGTGCAGCAGGATGGTGTCATCTGGTGCAAGCTGTATAAAATAAATGTGTCTCTACCTTAGTGGCACTTCTGACACTGAGAGGAGGAGGCGCGGGGCAGTATGAGGTGGAGGCGCAGGCAGGTCTCCAGATGATCATCAGTCATTGTGGATCTGTTTTTGGACTTGATGATTTTCATGTGTGAAAAAGCAGACTCACACAGGTAGGTAGATCCAAAAAGTGCTGTTAAGTTCAAAGCACATCTTCGGATGTAAGGATACTTTTCTTCTGAGAGCAGACTCCAGAACTCTCCATCCACGCCAGGTGATGCTCGAATTACAGATGAGGCAAATAGACTTTGAATTAGAATAAACAAAAAAATACTCCTCCTCCCACTCTGTGTGAAAATAATACGTTTTTGTTTGCTTGTTTGCTAGTTTTCCATCCATGTTTACTGTGCACCGACAGCTCCACTGCTGTCCTAAAGTCTCGTGAGAGCGCTGTGTCACCGCACCCAAAACTCGCAAGACTATGTCTGTGAGAATACAAGATGAGGAGGGCTGAGGAAAGCGTTGCTGCGCATTGGAATATCGTCACTCCTCCCACCCCAGCTAGCTCCCTTTATGTGAAAGGGAGACAATTCAACTTACTCCTTCATCTTTAAAAACTGTGTTGGGATAGGCTAAGTACTTGGTGACCGTACAGTACTGTACATGTATTCATTTGTTAAAAAATAAAAAGGCCGGACCAAATGTGGGGGCGGGCCGGATGCGGCCCGCGGGCCGTGGTTTGGGGAACACTGCTTTAACAGCTCGTCTCTGAATTTCTCACACCATTCTTCCTTCTTCAGCTTCCACCATATGGTCTTCTTCTCTGATTTTACTCTTTTTCTCTTCTTCACAACAACAGTCATTCTACACACAACCATCCGATGCTGTCTGGCCACGCTCTCCCCTGCCACAACCTTACAGTCTCCAATCTCCCTCAGGTTTCCTCTTCTACACAGAATGTAGTCGACCTGTGTACTCCTTCCTCCACTCTTATAGGTCACTCTATGTTCCTCCCTCTTTTGGAAATAGGTATTGACTATAGCCATTTCCATTCTCTTGGCAAAATCCACCACCATCTGTCCTTCCTGGTTTCTTTCCTTGACACCAAACCTACCCATCACTTCCTCATCCCCTCTGTTTCCTTCACCAACATGTCCATTCAGGTCTGCTCCAATCACCACTCTTTCCTCCCTGGGAATACTCTCTATCACTTCATCCAAATCTTTCCAAAATGTATCTTTCTCCTCCCCATCACATCCAACCTGTGGAGCATAACCACTTACTATGTTTAGCATCAGACCTTCTACTTCTACCTTTAGACACATCACCCTATCTGACACTCTCTTCACCTCTACTACATTCTTTGCCAACTCCTCCTTCAGGACCACCCCTACTCCATTTCTCTTTCTATCCACACCATGGTAAAACAGCTTTATTCTGATCATTTAAGCTTATTCTACCTTTTCAGCTACTTTTTACCATTTTTTAGCTAATTTCAGCTGTTGTCAGATCAATTTGTTTTTCACAGTAATTTCTGATACGTTCAGCCTAATTAACTTCATTCTGCTAATCAGCTTTTTTCTGCTGGTTTAAGCTTTTTCTGCTATTTCAGCTACTATTTACTGTTTTATGCAAATTTTTAGCTTTTTCAGCTAAATCCATTTTTGTTCAGCTCAATTCAGCTCTTTCTGCTTCTTTCTGGTAATTTAAGCTTCTTTCTGCCTTTTCGGCTATTTTTCTGCCTAATTAACTTCTTTCTGCTAATTTTAGCTTGTTATGCTCCTTCAGCTTATGTCTGCTACTTTAAGCTTTTTCTGCTATTTCAGCTACTTTTTTTATGCAAATTTTTAACTTTTTCAGCTAAATCCCCCTTTTTTTAATAGGTCATTTCAACTCTTTCTGCTTCCTTCTGGTAATTTAAGCTTCATTCTGCCTTTTCAGCTTTTTTGGTGCTAATTTTATTTATTTTCAGACAATTTCCCAATTTTTGTGCTCATTTCTGCTTACCGTATTTAAACCTAATTCAGCAAATATGTGTTCTTTCTGCTTTCGTCTGCTAATTTAGGCATGTTCTTTCAATTCAGCTATATTTCAGCATTTGTTTTAGCTAATTTCAGCTGTTTTTCAGCAAGTTCTTCTGCAATAAGCATTGACACTGCAGTTTCTCCAGTTACTCAAACTTTCCACAAACTACAAGTCCCATTAAATCCCTTCCAGAGCTGCAGGAGTAACTCTTGCTCTCTGGGTTTTGGGGGTCAGTCGGTCGTGAACGGGACCAACTCACCACAGCTTCCACGCGACTCGTGTACACCTCCGCCTGGCTGACCACGATGTACCTCTGCCTGCAGATGCGAGCAGCCGGCAGGCCGCCGTACATGAAGCCGGTGACGGCACTGAGAACACCCAGCTTTAAGATGTTGAGGAGTTCCTCAGGGTACCTCTTGGACTTCCTGCAAGGAAGCAGGCAGAAGCGATGCACCTGTTCAAAACACTGATGGATCAAGTAGATCTGACTAAATCTACTCTGCAAACTGATTGACAGCTTTAAAAAAAAAAAGATGACAAACTCGACGTTGAAGATCTCCTTGATGCGCTCCCACCCTGTGTCAGGAAACTCCGGCTTGCCGATGTTACTTGGCAGGGCGCTGGGCGGGGGCGCAGGTACAGGAGGAGCGGGACCGGTGGAGGACGAGGACGACGAGGCACCCACATCAGCCGCGTGGACCCTGGGGAGCAGAAAGCAGAAGAAACGAGCAGACCCGGCGGCCTGGGCGGGGCCCCGCAGCGATGGGCCGGTGCACATCGGGCCCCGGGGGGTGGAATCTGCCGAGGCGAGTCTCGCTCCGTGCCGCATCACGCTCCAGCTGGCGTCGAGCTGCAGCAGAGAGAGAGAGGCAGAAACACACGTAGCGCTCACAGAACAGGACTCGAGCAGAAAAAACACCGCAAAGACGGCGGCAACTTCAGACTCTGAGCAGAACCTCATGTTTGTTTTAAGATCAAAGCACCCGAACAATCCACAACTTTTAGTTTAAACGACTGAAAATATTTTTGATCAATTTCAAAAAAACACATTCACTGAATTCACGCTGAATGTTCGGACGCGTTCATCGAGAGCACGTTCAAAAACAAACGGCTAAACAAAAACAGAAAGCCGGGACGACATTTAAAAAAACTTAACCAAGTCCTCCCTTACAAAATTAGGAATACAGGTAGTCCTCGACTTATGACGGTCTCGAGTTACGACGTTTCGCCCATAAAATTAAAAAATATATATTTTGAAAAATTATTTTGAAAAGCCGAGTTACGCAGTTTCTGGTTTTACGTGGTTAACGTAGCGGCAGAGAAATACTGCCCTGTACTCTGTAAAAAAGATAAGTCTGGTCCTCTGGACATTCAAAAAACAAAACAAAACTTGTTGGACCAAGCTGGACAGGAAGCAGCTGTGGAAAAGTAGCTGTTTTATGGACGGCGGTTTTACGACGTAAACGCAATAGAGAATACGGAGGATGGACGAAGGAAAACGGCTTCACCAGCATCCCAGTAGGAAATTAACTCTTTTCCCTTCATTATAGCTCCCAAATGTATGTGTTTTTTTATAATTATGTAGGGTACTGTGTTAGGATAGGCTAAGTGCTTGGTAATACAGTACTGTACGTATATGGTGCAGTATGTACGTATGTTCCGACTTACGTCGAAATTCGGTTTACGACGCCGGGTAGGAACGGATCTCCGTCGTAAGTCGAGGACTACCTGTACAGTGTTTCCCCTAGATAACTTGACATGGCGAGGCGCTCATTTTGTCGGTTACTTTTTTTCGACTGGGGCTGGGGAGAGACACTGCTGAGCTGTGCGCTGATTGTACGGTACTTGCAGTTTTTGAGGGCGGGGTTGTGTAGGTGTTTCAGCGTGATGGACAACGCAGCACTGCCTTTAGCTTTTTTATCTGCTTTTAGCTCTTTAGCTAGTACACCTGTATTGCATTACAGTATGCTAGAGTTGTGGGGGGTGAGGGTATGCGCACAGTTCTGTTCTGTTGGCGGGGCACCCCGCTTGTGTAATGGTAGGGGAAACACTTCATTAGATGTGATTTCCTGCATTTTGGTGAATTTTAACGGGTTGTTAAACATCTGCGTTTACCTACATTTGTTAATACTTGCACCCCCCACCCCACCCTTACTTGCCGGTTCCGAGTCAAAACCTCCAGGCACTCACCCCCACCACTCTTTTAGGGGCAGAGATTTTTTTTTTAAGAGTAGAGGCGGAAACGCTACTTGAGGAGACAGCTTGTATGCAATATTAAGAAGTTGTCTGTTGTGTTTAAAATGAGTGTTTATGTAATTATTTTCAGTTTACATATCAAATATAAGTTTTATTCATTCAAGGCAGTCACATTTGTTCATAACTTTATTATTAAGAGCGTTACCGTAGCCAATTAAACAGTTACCGGAACGCATCCTGTCGAAATAAGAGAATTCCCAGATCCCTGTTCTGGCAGGATCCGGCTCAAATTAAGCGCCCTGGTGTTCCTGCTTCACAGTTTTTCACCTATCGCAGGGGTATCAGAAACATAACCCCCCGCAATAATCGAAGGACTAGTATCACCTTCTAGAGTCACCAAGACATTTAAAACTAGACAAGTTGCATTTCCTGCAAAAATGCAGTGTGAATGCTTATTGTGGAAGAACTTGCTGAAAAACGTCTGAAATTAGCTAAAACCAAGCTGAAATGTAACTGAAATAGATGAACAAGCCTAGCAGAAGAAACACAGATCTGCTGAACTAGGCTTAAATGAGCAGAAATTAGCACAAAAATTCAGAAACTAACTAAAAACAACCTGAAATTAGCACCCAAAAAAAGTACAGTAGATGAATACAGTAGTAGCTGAAAAGGCAGAAAGAAGCTTAAACTACCAAAGGGAAGTGGAAGGAGCTGAAATGCGAACAAAAAAATGTGTAATTAGCTTTAAAAGCTAAATTTAGCACAAAAACAGCTAAATAGTAGCTGAAATAGTAGAAAAAGAAAATAACTGCTAAAACGAGCATAACAAGCTGAAATTACCAGAAAAAAGTTGATTAGCCTAAATTTTAGGCTAATTTTTTTTGCTACTTTTATAGGCCCTAAAAGTAGCAAAAAAATTCCAAAAAATAAACAAAATAAAACTTAAATGTATCTGAAAACAGCTGAGCTTACAAAAAAAAAAAGCTGAAAAGGTAGAACAAGCTTAAATTAGCAGAAGCAGAAAGAACACGTTTGCCCATTTAGGCTGAAAAGCAGAAAATTACCTGGAAAAGCTGAAATGAGCATAAAACAGCTGAAAAATAGCTAAACGACAGAAAGAAGCTTCAACTACCAGAAGGAAGTGGAGAGAGCACATTTTTGCTAAATTAGGCTGAACATTTTTTGAAATGAGAACAAAAAAATGTGGAATTGGCTGAAAAGGCATAAATGAACATAAAAACTGCTGAAATTTCAGTAGCTGAAATTGTAGAAAGAGCTGAAACTTGCAGAAATAAGCTGACAGGCGCATAACAAGCTGAAATTAGCAAAAAGAAGTTTGAAGCAGAAAACACGTTGGAGTTAGCAGAAAGAATATGAAAGGAGCACAAAACAGCTGAAATTAGCTGGAAAAACAGCTGACATTAGCTGGAAAAAAACAGCTGAAATTAGATGCAAGTAGCTGTTTTTTTTTTTTTTTGCTCAAGGCAGCTGAAAGAAGCTGAAGCAGAGCAAAATGTGGAAGGAGCAGTTGTAAACAGAGCTAAAGATGTGAAGGATGTAAAATTAGCTAAAGTCATTTTCTATGAGAAAAAAGAAAAGGCTAAATGTTTTAAAAAAAAGCTAAAGCTGCACCAATACCAAAAGTCATGACACCCTTCTCCTGAACGAGCTGAATGTTTTGATTTGTGATTTGTTGAAACAGAACACCTTAAAGGTGACCTAACGGGCTAATCAGCCTCGTGAGAAGCACCTGCACTGTTCCAGGTCAAACCCTCACCGCGTTAGCTGGGTTCACATGAGGAGAAACGTGTTATTACATTAGCATCCTTTAAAGTAAACTACCACAAAGTGCGTAAAGTTATTCTTTCCATCATGGTGACTCACAGGCTGTCAATAAATATCACGTCCTTCGGCTAAAGTTAGCTTGCAATTAGCACGACTAGCTTACCAGCGGCAACCGCTCCTCAACAAGAATGTGTAGATTCCGATGATATATTTATAAAAACTAACACTTTTCTTTTCATAAATCCTTCATTGGTTCATTCTCCCGCACTCATTATTACCGGTAGGTTAAAAAAAATGACCTCTGACCCGCTCCGCGGAGCTAATGAGCAACATGAGCGCCCCCTGCCGCTGGAGGACTAAACAGACCTGTAGACAGAAACTAATACGCATGCGCAGAACATCAACAGATTAAAAAGTGAACGCAAACATAGATATCATATATAGAACACTAGATACCGCATGGCCCGCTCTCGCCGACGAGAGCTGACGAGATTTCAGGCGGCCATCTTGGAGCTGTCGTCCGCTCCACTCAGCCTTATATATTTGGCTGGCACAATAAAGTATCAGCGCATTTAATCAATCATAACACGCTGAATAGTAATCCCATTGCCACATATTTAAATGTTAGGCATACAGCTATTAAAACTGCATGTATAGGAACATATAGTTTAGCATATTTAAATAATTTTGGTGGAATACCATACTTAATTATATGACATGTTTAGCAAGATGCAACCAAAGATGCAATTTATTCACACACACATTATGTATACATATTAGATACTGTAATTATATATATACATATATATATATATATATATATATATATATATATATATATATATATATAATATATATATACAGTATATATATATACTATATATATA
>JBBPBX010050532.1:0-24940 GCA_038048925.1 Garcialebias charrua
ATATATATACAGTAGTTATATATATAGTTCTATATATAGTTATATAGTATGTATTTATATAGTTATATATATGCTTATCTGAATATATATGTATTATACAGTATCTGAATATGTATACATAATGTGTGTGTGAATAAATTGCATCTTTGGTTGTATCTTGCTAAACAGTACAGTTTTGTATTCCACCAAAATTATTTAAATATGCTAAACTATACGTTCCTATACATGCAGTTTTAATTGCTGTATGCCTAAAATTTAAATATGTGACAATGGGATTACTATTCAGCGTGTTATGATTGATTAAATGCGCTGATACTTTATTGTGCCTGTCAAATATATAAGGCTGAGTGGAGCGGACGACAGCGCCAAGATGGCCGCCCTAAATCCTGCGCCGGAGCAAGCTATGGGTTATCTAGTGTATATATGATATCTATGAGCAGAACAACACTGACGTCAGAACTGAGCAACTTCCGGTTCCGGTGCTGGGAGAACGTCACTTCCGTTAGCTGCTGGTCTTCAAAATAAGAGCTTGAACTGAGCTGCGCCTCAGCTCCACATGCTTTAGTTTCTGTGTTCCCATGGCAACTTGTCAATATTTCACTGAATTTAGACCCATCTGATGTAGATTACTGTTAATCAAAGAAATGTGATTTAAACTCTTCAAATCACTGAAACTCATGGTTCAAATTGATTTTTATTAGAAAGTTTCTCAGTGAAATCTTCTGAAATAGACATATTCTGGAATAAGTTCACTCTTTGCATTTCAACAGTGGTATTTTTTCTTAAATATTGGGTTTATCTCCTCAGGTGTCAGACACTGTTAAGATATATTCATAAAATGAAAATGAACCTTCATATTTCTACTTTAAAACATTTTATTTTCAAATGTATTGTTTCAAAGCACAGCTGTGAGGAGTTGATCCAGATCTATATGTGACCTAAGGTACAGTTTTCGTCATATGTGGAGAGCCTTAGGCCCTTCTTCTTTACACAGATAAGTTTGATTAAATCAACAGAGGCACAGCTGCAAGTTAGATACAGTTTATTAAAAAGTCACAATTTAAAACCTTTGAAAAATGACCACACTAAGTGGGAGACGTCTAAGAATCTTAATGCTAAAAAATAGTTCCAAAAACTTAATGTAAAAATAAAAACTGAAACAGTAGCAGGCCTACACACAAAAGAGATCAGATTAAACACGCACATTAACCAGCCCAACAATCATAATGTGAACAGAAGGTGGAGCTCTTGCTCCTTTTAAGTTATACACCAAAACAGACTTTCTGCAAATTTACAATATTTATTAAAACAATTTCATTAAAAACGATTATTTTTAGAACCATGGTTTCCAGTCCACAACCCGGTCCCTGTATAGCAGTTCTTTCCTTAAAAACAAGGATTCAAGACCACAGCGCTGCAGCTCCAAGCAATAAAATCAGGTGCCTGAAACAGAAAACCCATTATTGTGGATTCAGGAAAATAATTAAAATCTAAATTGCAGGTACTTACACAGAGGTGGAGACACAGCCAAACCTGGGAGGAAGCAGGTCAGCAGGCGAGGGCTTAGCTGCAAGCCACAACAATCCCCAACCACAGCCGGCAACGCCAGCAGAGCAACGCTGCAGAAACAGACAGGTGTAAAACCCACAAACCCAACCATGATCCCAGTCACTGATTTGAAATACTGGCACTTACAATCTCAGACAAGCAGATCAAGCAAAATAAAGCAGCCAACTGGAGCAGCAGTGAGGAAAACAAAGACACACGCACTCCATAGCAGCCTACCCAGCTATAAAGGCATCTGCCCCGCCCATCAATCAACAGTGCTCATCTAGCTGCACCTGATGGTCATCTAGCTGCACCTGATGCTCATCTAGCTGCACAGAGTGGAAGGGAGGGGGGAGTGGAACACTATCTCACCACAATAAGAAACGGGCCGGCCCTTACCTTCTCTAAAGTGAGACCAGTAAACTGCGCTCTGCACGCCACTCTCTAGCAGTATGTCACCTACAACAATCAGTGGATGAGTCAGATATAAATTCTAAATCCACCTCATGATAAATGTCAAACATACCTCTGCACGACGAGTCATCAGCATCAGCCTGGAATCTGATCTTATTATTATTGGAGTTTTATGGCGGTTGGCAAACAACATAAAGGTGCATTACCGCCACTGTCCAGATTGGAGTACGGACCAGACAGATTTGTACACTATACAAAGCGCACAGGTGCCTTGGAACACCCTAACATTCAACAAACTATTACCCTTACTAAAATCCCTAAAGTGTATAAAGAGAAAAGTGCATCAAATCCCCACCACCAAACAATACTACAACTCAATCGGATCACAGTTAAGTCATGGGTAGAGACACCTCATGTTCAGACATACCCTCACCAGTGCTGGGTAGCGCTAATCCAAAAATTAGTTCCGCTATTTCTAAAGCACTTATTAATTTATTTAGGTCTGCAATTTCAAAAGCGCTTATGTATTAGCAATGCTAGTGGACCTAATGCTAACGCGCTAACGTGCAAATGGCGAACTACTTTTTTAAATCCAGCAGATTTGACCATTTCGTGAAATGGTCAAGCTCAGAAAAACCTTGTGCTATAAAGTCAGCTAAGAAATATATTTTTTCTCAGCAAAGAAACAATTGTTTTTACCGTGTTTTGTTGTAAAGTCCTTTGCTTCTGTGGTCGCCGCCATTTTGAACAGGGCAAATGGCAAACTACTTTTTTAAATCCAGCAGATTTGACCATTTCGTGAAACGGTCAAGCTCAGAAAAACCTTGTGCTATAAAGTCAGCTAAGAAATATATTTTTTCTCAGCAAAGAAATAATTGTTTTTACCGTGTTTTGTTGTAAAGTCCTTTGCTTCTGTGGTCGCCGCCATTTTGAAGAGGGCAAATGGGGCACTGACGCGTCGCGTAGGCCGCTGAGAAACATCCATAAGTTCACCCTCCATGTTAAAAACTCTTCGTCTGACTCTTCGAAAACAAGCAATAAGGCTGCAGAGTAACACACTGGCTGCTAACTGCTATAGAGAGAGCGCTCTCTCTAGCCAAGAGACTGAGGGGGACGCTTTTTTGTCACGGACCACATCCGGCGCTGACAGGATATGGTCTGTTAGCAGTCGTCCGGTTAATTTAAGAGCCCGTAAATAAGTTTTTTCGTTTTTACTGATAGATAATTAGTTATTAGCGGTACTGCATTTTAAATAAAAATAGCGCAAATCCGCAAATGAATTATAAAAGTTAGTCAATCCGCTGTAAAGCTAACAAATTGTTTAGGTCAGCTATCAGCGGATTAGCGCTTTAGCGCTCCCTGGCGGTCTGGCGCCCACCTTTCAAAGTCAAAGTCAAGTCAAAGTCAACTTTATTGTCAGATCTGCAATATGTACTGTACAGGACATACACAGGACCGAAATTGCGTTTCTCTCAGTCCCTCGGTGCAACAGTAAACATCTAAACATTGAAACATCTAAACATTGAAACACTGAAACATATAATAATAGACATAAGCATAAAATAAAAAAACTAACACTGTCCTGAGTTTTTTCATAGTGGTATAAGAGTATGAAAATTTACACCAACTCTAAAACTAAAACTAAAACATTAAACATTTAATGAACATAATACTGTCCTGAGTTTTTGCATACTAGTATAAAAAAGAGTATAAAAAGTATAACTAAAATAAACTAAAGGTTTCTAGCATTGACATTTGCAAAGTGGCAAAGCAGCGTATGAGTTAATGTACACAGTATATGTATGAGGTAGTAGTTGATGTTGTTATAGAGGCAAAAAGTGGCATATGCAGTAAGGCACATTGGGCATCCCTAAATAAGACCGGTCAGAGCACACTGTATATGTATCAGCAGTGGTGTAGATATTAGAGTAGTGTAAATGTAAACAGTAGTAATTAAATGTAAGCAGTAGTAATAAAAGTAAACAGTATTAATAAATGTAAACAGAGAATGTAAACAGTATTATGACTATAGGCAGTGATGTAATACAAACATTAGTGCAAGTATGAGAAGTAGTGCAAACTGTATGAGCACATGACCGAGAGTTTAGTGAATAACCCGTTTGATGACACAGAGTCCAGTGTTAAAATCTTTGTGTTGTGTGGTAATGTGTGAGAAAGTTTTTAGTGTTAAGGCAGTTCAAATGGGAGGGGGGCAGAGCAGGCAGAGTGTTTAGCATCCTGACTGCCTGATGAACAGAGCTGTCTCTCAGTCTGCTGGTTCGAGCCTGGAGACTCCTCAGTCTCCTCCCTGAAGGCAACAGTCTGAAGCAGCTGTGTAGTGGGTGTGTGGGATCACCTGCCATGCAGAGGGCTTTCCGAGTGAGGCGGTTGCTGTGTAGGTCCTGCAGTGAGGGAAAGGAGGTGCCCATCTTCTCAGCTGCTCTCACAATGCGCTGGAGGCTCTTGCGGCAGGATGCAGTACATGCACCAAACCACACAGTGATGCAGCTGGTCAGGACACTTTCTATGGCACCTCTGTAGAAGGTGCACATGATGGGGGTTGAAGCTCCAGCCCTTTTCAGCTTGCGGAGAAAGTAGAGACGCTGGTGAGCCTTCTTTGCCAGTGATGCAGTGTTCCTGCTCCAGGACAGGTCCTCTGAGACATGCACTCCCAGGAACTTGGTGCTGTCTACTCTCTCCACTGCGGTGCTGTTGATGGTCAGAGGGGCATGTTGGGCATCCCTCTTCCTGAAGTCCACAACAATCTCCTTTGTCTTCTCCACGTTGAGAGTGAGATTGTTGTGTCCGCACCACAAGGCCAAGCGGCTCACCTCGTTCCTGTAGTCCGTCTCATCGTTGTTGCTGATGAGACCCACCACTGTTGTGTCGTCCGCAAACTTGATGAAGTGGTTGGAGCTGTACGATGGTGTGCAGTCGTGTGTTAGCAGGGTGAATAGAAGGGGGCTCAGCACACATCCTTGTGGGGCCCCTGTGTTCAATGTGATGGTGCTAGATGTGTTACTCCCGACCCGCACTGTCTGTGGTCTCCCGGTCAGGAAGTCTAGCAGCCAGTTACACATTGAGGTGTTCAGCCCCAGACTGTCCAGTTTAAGGATGAGCTGTTGGGGGATGATGGTGTTGAATGCCGAGCTGAAGTCGATGAACAGCATTCTAACATAGGAGTCCTTCGTGTCCAGATGTGTGAGAGCTGTGTGAAGGGCAGAGGAGATGGCATCGTCGGTTGAGCGATTAGGTCGGTATGCAAATTGGAAGGGATCCAGGGAGGCAGGGAGGACAGATGTGATGCTTTTCATGACTAGCCGTTCAAAGCACTTCATCAGGATGGGGGTGAGTGCTAAGCTGGACCTCGAGCTGCTAAAGAAATGCAGTGTTTGCTCTGAGTTGTTTGGGTGTCAGTCTCATGGTGATGCCTTGGGCCCCAGCTCCCTCAGTGGGCCTCTCTTGGCTCCTGTTGCCTTCATCAGCAGTTCTTCTTGTTTTTTGTTTCCCATTTCCACAATCATTTAGCTGCTCTTAGATTATCTTTGCTGAGAAATGACAGAGTTGTATCTGTTTGGTCAACCCTTGAAAGTAATATTATACACAATCTGGTAATATCTTGTATGTGTTGTGAATGACTCTTGGCTACAACCACATCAAATTTTTTTCACGTTTGTAAAACACTGAACTCTAACCATTGTGGTTTTTTTTGGATTGACTCAAAGCTAAGCTAATGGTTAGTCAAACAAGGGCCCAAAGCTTAGGGTGATCCCCAATTTCCAGAGACAATCCCAGTTTTGGACGACCTGTCCCCAGCTAAAGCTGTCCCCGGAAATGTCCCTGATGTTAGCGTTTTATGAATGAGAAAAAAATGTTGCATGTAGACTGTTATTATAGTAGCCAGGTAGAAAGTGCGAGTGAGCATGTTGCATGCAACAACAGCTATTACTCTAGCTGGTAGCGCTGGCGCTGCTGTTGATGTTACAGACAGAGAAGAAGAGCTGAGCGTGCCACCTTTATAGCAGAAGAAGATGACCATGGTGAAGTTTTGTTTTACATTGGACATTGGATATTTGCGCTCTGTGGATTCAGCGGTGTCTTCCTCTCATTCAAGCAGTCTGACTTCAGTCAGCTGTGCTCAGTCTGCCCCTCCTCCCAGTCACATAGGTTTGTTTAGGGACCGTTAACAAATTAACCAAAACCTCTTGAGAAACAAAAATTAATATATTTTACATCATGTGACCCACTGACACAGAACTAATGTTAAAATTATTCATTTAGACCTGACAGACGAGTCACACTCATTTATTCATGATTTTAAAACATTTTCTATTTTTACATAATTTTTTTGTTCAAAAATCATTCATTCCATTGAACCTTTATTTATACAGGTTAGTCTCACTGAGTCATGATGACTCATTTACAAGAAAGACCTGTTAAACTGATGGTTTAATTGATTCCTTCCTTCTAGAAGAATGAAGTTTCACTGACGTGAACTGTCAATCTATCAATCTGCATTATATTACTCTGGGAGGACCCGGATGTGTGACACAAAAAACTGAATTTTGTCATTGAAACTGAATTATGCAACAGAATTTTCAAAGCAAATGAACTGTTTCAGTTTAGTGAAAATCAGTTTCAAAACAGCAATTCAAATTAGGTTTCTGATGGCAGAAATTTCAGCCCATATCAAACCAGTTGTTGTGCCATTAACTCTAAAATAGTTACTGAATCAAATGTTTCTTTTTTTTTTTTTGAGCAAAGTTTTTTTTATTATTTTTTATGTAAGACAAACAACTAACAAACATACACACAGCGAAAAACCCTCCCCCCCTCACCTCCCCTCCTATACCGGATCTACTACCCCAACAAGTATCCACCTTGTATTCAGACATCAATCAATACAAAGCACAAGTTTGTAAAAGGAGCCGACCTTTGGCCTTTACACAAATTTATCTGCCGAAATATTTTCTACATAAGCTATAAATGGCTGCCAAATATCATAGAATGCGTTTACAGATCCTCTAACAGTGTATCTTATCTTCTCCAAATGGATGAAAGACATGACCTCTCTTAACCAGTGTCCATATACTGGAGGATGTGGATCCTTCCATCGAAGAAGAATGAGTCTTCTAGCCAGTAGAGAGCAGAAAGCTAACACAGTCCTCTGATTTTTGCTGAAGGAAGTCTCTGCTGCAGCCACCCCAAAGAGAGAGATGAATGGTGATGGATGAACAGTTTGTCCAAATACTCCTGAAAGAGTGTCAAAGATGCCTTGCCAGTATCCATGTAACTTTGGACAAGTCCAGAATGTGTGTAAAAGTGTGGCTGAAGATTGTTTGCAACAATCACACGTCGGGTCGAGGTCCTTTTTGAATTTGCTTAATCTGTCCTTAGACCAATGTAAACGATGTACTACCTTGAATTGAAGTACAACATGGTTCAAACATATTGAGGACGAATAAATATTTTCAATAATTTTTTGCCAAACTGTGTCTGAAATGGATTCCTCCAAGTCCGTCTCCCACTTACACTTCAACGTGTCTAAATTGGTATCATTATATGAGCTGAGCAAGGAATAAACTTTACTCATAGAACATTTTGTTACTGACTTACACATCAGAATTTCATCTAAAAGAGAAACAGGAGGACGTAGAGGAAAGCATCCAGAGTTTGACATTACAAAATGTCTCAATTGTAAATACCTGAAAAACTGTGACTTGTGGATGTCAAATTTCTGTGTTAGCTGTTCAAATGAGGCAAATTTATTGTCTATATAAAGATCATATAGAGAATTTATTCCCTTTGAGCCCCAAACATTGAAAGCAGAGTCTATTAGTGAGGGAGCAAACATGTGATTATTTGATATTGGAGCAAAAAATGATAATTCTGTCTTATTAAAAAACCTCCTGCACTGATTCCAGATTTTTATTGTGTGAGTTACCACTGGATTAGAAGTGTAAGTTGACACTGGTTTATTGAACGGCAACTGGGAGCAGACTAAAGCAGAGGGAGAGCTAGATGTAATTGAATTCCTCTCTAAGGTCACCCAGGTAGGAGCCGGATTGTCCTCTCTCAACCAATACAGTAAAGCTCTGATATTAGCCGCCCAGTAATAATATAAAAAATTGGGGAGTGACAAACCACCAAGACCACAGGGTATCTGCAGCATCTTACTGCCTATTCGTGGATGCTTTTTATTCCAAATGAATGATGACAATTCACTATTTAGATTGGAGAAGAAAGTCCTGGTGAGGAAAACTGGTATGTTCTGAAATAGATAGAGTAATTTGGGTAATATTGCCATCTTGATCACATTGATCCTGCCCCCAAGGGATAGAGGCAAGGATGTCCATGTAGCAATGTCTTTCCTAAGGTTCACCAGAAGAGGCAGATAGTTTGCTTTATAGAGATCTTTGTGGCAGTGAGTAATCCAAATACCAAGGTATTTAAATTTGACAGAACTAATTTTGAAAGGAACTGGACCCATATGCTGCTCCTCTATTGGGGTCACAGGCATCAATTCACTTTTTTGAAGGTTAACCTTATAGCCAGATATGTTTCCAAATTTTTTAAGTAAAATAAGTAACTCAGGAATACTAGACAAGGGATCTGATATATAAAGAAGTGTATCATCAGCATATAGGGAAACCTTATGTTCAGTGTCAAACCGGTTGATACCTTTAATTTCTGTACTATTCCTCAAAGCCACTGCAAGTGGTTCAATCGCGATCGCAAATAAGAGTGGCGAGAGTGGGCATCCCTGCCTCGTACCACATTTCAATTCAAAGTAGCTGGATAGATTACTGTTGGTACGTACAGCTGCCATTGGCATGGTATATATCAGCTTCACCCATGAGACAAATTTAGGACCGAAATTAAACATCTCTAAAGTCTTAAAGAGATAGTTCCACTCCACCCGGTCAAACGCTTTCTCAGCATCCAGTGAGATCAAAATCTCATCACTGTTATGACCGGGTGGGGCGGAGGTGTACAACACATTAAACAACCGTCTGATGTTAGAGAAGGAATGACGATTTTTAACAAAACCAGTCTGGTCAGGTGAGACAATTGTAGGGATGATCTGTTCGACTCGATTCGCCAACATCTTTGCAAGAATTTTTGCATCAGTGTTTAAAAGCGATATCGGGCGATATGAACTGTAGCTCAGAGATTCTTTATCCTTCTTTAAAAGCAATGAAATTACAGCTTGATGCATGGATAATGGCAATAATTGTGTGGCCAGTGATTCCTCAAGAACTGATAATAACAAGGGAGAAAGTAAATCTGAAAATTTCTTAAAGAATTCTGTCGGGAAGCCATCTGGTCCTGGAGATTTTCCATTTTGCATGTTATTAATTGCAGACTTTATCAAGAATCAAGAATCAAGAATCAAGAAGGTTTATTAACATTGCATCAATTTTCATCGGTACAACGTAAATATGTAGTTTCAGACATCCAGGAGATAGAATGAGTGCAAACAAGCTGCAGCTGAACAAAGCATGATAACTCTTAGCGCGGCCAGGCCCAATCTGTCCCCAGATGAAGGTCAAAAGCAGGAAAACAGGATAAGACACGGGGTTTACAGCGTTGATATTAAAAAAAGATGAATCACGTTTTGTCTTCAAGACACCGCGTGAATCAGTAAAAACCATATCAAATAAGCACATTTAGTTACAGGACAAGATGCATTTATGACGGCAGGCGGGAGGGAACAGTCTGTGTGTAACAATTCTAGATAAGAAACAGTTCGCTGGTCTCAGAGCTCGGCTCAAACCAAGAATGCACACAGAAACCTCTGGGGGAGGGGTAGGAGGCAGCGGGTTCCTTCAGCTCCCAGTCTAGGAGAAGATTTGTAGCCTTCAACAGTTCCAAGGCCAGAGGCCAGATTAGATAAGTTGCTTTATTTTCCAGTCAGCCCACAGTGTTCTTTGTACTGCGGTCTTTAAGTCCAGGTTCTGTTTTCTGGGTCCAAATCGCCGAATTCGTGTCAGGTTCCGAGCTAAAAGATTCCTCCATATGTGCTCTGTTTGAATCCGAGCGCTGTAAACGAGTCCACAGTTCACACTGCAGGTCCGCGGCAGCCACCGCTTCTCTCACCGTGTGACACAGCCCGCACAAACAGCTGGGAAGGTCCTTCATAGCCTGGATCAAAGCATTTTCGCTGAGCGGAGGTCCTCGTCAGCACGCCAATCGCCGCGGTCCCCCTCAGCCCTTCAGTGGCATGAGCCTCCGGTGTCCCAATAAAACACAGAGATTCCACGTCCCCGACAGAAAGAGCGGACAGTTGCATTAGCCTGCTCATAGAGTCCATAATGCAGCTCACCGCCTGCATGTCGATAGGGCGCCCTGGCTCTCCCCGGCCGGAGCGCTTCGCAGAAATTATTGTTGTCGATAGAATCGATAAGTGAAATGGCCCAGAAGACAGTCCACGCACATAATTCCATTCCAAATTGGTTCGAGCGAGCGCTGAAGAGTTATAGACGAGACAAATGCAGAAGCGGGGGAGGGAATGCAGGGAGATGTAGGAGCAAAAGGAAATGCGACCAGTCCCTGCCGAGAGCGGAAGTAGATGAGTGATGAAGTAGATTTATCTCAGCTAAAGAAAAATCTCTCTCCAACACATTCGACAGGTCAGAGCTTAGTGAAGGAATTTTGACATCTTTAAAAAAATCATCCAATTCAGTTGGGTTAAGTGAGGCTTCAGAAGTGTACAATGATTGGTAAAATTTACTGAAACATTGATTAATTCCTGCATTATCATAACATTTTACACCACAATCATAATTTATTGCTGGGATATCCTGTTTAGCCGAACGCTGCCGTAACTGCTGTGCAAGAAGGCGTCCAGCCCTCTCACCATGCTCATAGTAGCCCCACCTAGATTTGGATATTAAATATTCGGCCTGTTGGGTAGATAAGATGTTAAACTCTGTTTGGAGTAATATACGATTCTTAAGTGACTCTTGTGTAAAAGTGTGGCAGCACTCCCTGTCTAATTGTAGAATCTGATCAGTTAGCAATTTTAGCCGTTCGGCATCTTTCTTCTTTTTATTTGCACAGTAAGAAATAATTTGGCCCCTTAAATAAGCCTTTAAAGATTCCCAGACAGTGCCAAGTGGCATCCCAGGAGTCCGATTAACATCAATAAAAAACTTTATTTCGGATGCAAGCATCTTGATAAAGTCTTCATCAGAAAAAAGTATGGGGTTAAGCCGCCATGGGCGATAGACTAATTGTGTAACAGGGACGTTCAGTTTCATTTTGAGTGGACTATGATCAGAAATGACAATAGCTCCATAATCACATTCCTTCACTAAAGGTAAAATCCGCTTATCAAGGAAAAAATAATCAATTCGTGAATAACTCTTACGGACAGGGGAGAAAAATGAATAACGTCTCGAAGTCGGATTTCGAAAGCGCCACACGTCAACCATACCGTAAGTATTAAGAAATGAATTAATTGACTGGGCAGACTTAGAAATAGAGATATTTCCCACTGTATTACGATCAAAAGATGACATCACACAGTTAACATCTCCCCCAATTATGAGATTATGTGTGGAAATATCAGGAATATTCGAAAAAAGTGTATTAAAAAATGTTTGATCATCCCAATTTGGAGCATATACTGAGACTAAAATAACTGGAAGCGCATATAGTTTCCCCACCACAATAACAAAGCATCCAGCAGCATCCGTTTTAACACTGGATGCTATAAATTGCACCTGTTTACTGACTAATATGGCAACCCCTCTTGATTTAGATTGGAAGTTAGACTGAAATACCTGACCAGACCATCTTCTGTCAAGATGTACACTGTCTGTTTTACGCAAATGGGTCTCCTGCAAGAAAGCCACCTTAACATCAAGTTGTCTCAAGTGTGTCATAACTTTTCTATATTTCACTGGACCATTAAGAGATTTCACATTCCAACTCACAAAATTAACTGGGTGGCTGTTAACGAACCTGTTAGTATTAGGACTGCTCATGTATTATCAATCGGACTGTAGTGCGATACCCACAAAGCATCACAGAAAGATATCAGACATAAAAAACACACTCAAAAATAGATAGATCCGGTATAGTCCCACCCCTCTCTCCTAAAGAACACGGAGAGCCCAACAAACAAAAACAAAATCCACACATATGTGCTTATACAGTACTGGGGAACCAAGCTCCCTGCCTGGGCTCCCGCCTCAGTAATTAAAAAATAAAGTAGAATAAAGTAAATGTTTCCTTACTTTAAGAAGCACGCTCCAAATATTATTCTAACATCATCAACACCTGCCCTGGAAACTCTAAACAGCTCTTCTCCACAATCACTCGTCTGCTTAATCCCATTAAGCAAACTCTTGAGGACTCTGCTCAAAAATGCGACCTGTTTCTTTCATCTTTTAAAACCAAAGTTGACACTATCAGATCTCAGCTCCACAACCTCCCCGTTCTCAGTGTGCCACCCACCCGTCTGCATTCTGGGACCCTAAACAGCTTTGACGAAGTTGTTCAGAGTGAGGTGGAGGCCATCATCAAGAAAATGAAGCCTTCATCCTGCGCCCTGGATCCTTTCCCCTCGTCTCTCATAAAAACCAATCATTCTGCAATAGGCCCACTTATCACTCAAATAATAAATCAGTCTCTACAATCTGGTCATGTTCCACTGCCTCTAAAAACCGCCATCATTAGGCCTCTTCTGAAAAAATCTAATTTGGATCCCGACATTTTTTCTAATTACCGCCCAATTTCACACCTCCCTTTTCTGTCTAAAGTGCTGGAAAAAGCTGTTGCTGCTCAGCTGCAGGAACACCTACAACAACACTCCCTGTATGAGAAGTTCCAGTCTGGATTCAGAGCAGCTCACAGTACAGAGACTGCATTGCTGAGAGTTACCAATGATGTCCTCTTGGCTGCTGACACTGGCTCTCCCACTCATCCTTGTCCTCCTTGACCTCACTGCAGCCTTCGACACTGTGGACCATAGTATCCTCCTCCACCGTCTTCATGTGGAGGTCGGTCTCTGCGACACAGTCCTGGACTGGTTCAAATCTTTCCTCTCCAATAGGCTGGAATGTGTTAGTCTTGGCAAAGCCACGTCCCAGACAGTTTGTGTCTCCTGTGGTGTCCCTCAGGGGTCAGTTCTGGGGCCACTGCTGTTTTTTCAAAGTTAGCACTTTGAGATTTTTATTAATGAAAAGTGCGGTATAAATTGAATTTATTATTATTATTATTATTCCCTTTACATGCTGCCTTTAGGTCAAATTATTAATCAGTTCAACATTTCTTTTCACTGTTATGCCGACGATACACAGCTTTACATCAGGACTGGAGCATCCTCATCTTCCACCTTGTCATCTCCATCTTCACTCACTGCCCTCTCTGCCTGCCTGGAGGCAATTAGGGCATGGATGAATCAGAACTTTCTTCAATTAAACTGCTCCAAGACTGAGGCCATACTGATTGGCACCCCTCACCAGGTACAAACATCTCCTATAACAAGACTTTCCTTTTCTGGACAAGACATCCCCCTCTCCACCTCTGTTACTAATCTTGGAATAAAAATGGACTCCAATCTTACATTTGAAAATCACATTAAGCATCTGTTTAAAACTTGCTTCTTCCATCTTCGAAACATCTCCAGACTTCGCCCATCCCTAACTTTTTCCGATGCTGAGAAGCTCGTCCATGCTTTTGTCTCCTCCAGGCTCGACTACTGCAACTCCCTGTTTATTGGAATCCCTGGCAAAAACCTTCAGAAACTTCAATATATTCAAAACAGTGCAGCAAGGATCTTGTTGAGAGTTCGTAAATTTGAACATATTACGCCCATTCTCCATAACCTTCATTGGCTTCCTGTCGCCTACAGAATTCAGTACAAAACTGCTCTCATTACACATCAATGCTTACACGGAACTTCACCAGATTATCTGAAGGATATTCTTATTCCATACTCATCCACCCGTTCGCTGCGGTCACAGAACAGCAATCTCCTTCACATTCCGAGAACCAAATTAAGGACCATGGGAGACCGGGCTTTCAGTGTGGCTGCCCCCCGCCTGTGGAACTCTCTTCCTGACTGTCTAAGAGCCCCACAGTCTGTGGTTGACTTTAAGAGCGACTTGAAGACCTTTCTTTTCGACCAAGCATACTCTACCTCCTCATGATTCTACTTTTGATCTTAGCTGATATTGTTATTGATTTTAATTGTTTTATTATTTGTTTTATTGTCATTTAATTCTGTTGCTCCTTGTAGCACTTTGAGATTTTCATTAATGAAAAGTGCGTTATAAATTGGATTCATTATTATTATTATTATTATTACTTTAAAGTTCAATTGCTATTTTGTGCTCCTAGCCGCAAATAGAACGAGCATATCACTAACCAAGATCTGGAAAGTCTCTCTGCTAAACTTTCATACACAAAGAAGAGAAAAACTAAAATAAGAATAGAAAAAAAGAAACAAACAGAGTTCAGTCCAAAAGAAGGATGTTGCCCCTCGGAATAGAGTCTGAGATTAACTAAATAAATAGATAAAAAAAATAAAAAAAACACGGGACATATAATGTTGAAAAGTTCTATACAACCTGACAGGAACAATGGATCGGTGGGGATTGGACCTGCTATCAACGCTGGTCCTCACTGTCCGTTGCTGAGATGATTTTCTTCTTAACATAATCCATGGCTTTATTGGCATCCAAGAACTCCTTCTCCTCCTCTCCATGAGTGATGCGGAACCGTGCAGGAAAAAGCAGGCCGTAGCGAACATCTTGTCGGTCACGAAGAAGCCTCCTCACCTCTGTAAACGCCGCCCGGGCCTTGGCCACAGCTGCTGTGTAGTCTGATGTGATGAAGATCGGTGCCTCTTTGAAGCGAAGAGGGCCGCGGCTCCGGGCCCGACGTAATATTTCCACACATTCTTGATAATAGTGCAGCTTAGCGACAATGACCCGCGGCTTACCGCCTGGCTTGTTCCCACCTCCAGTGCGATGAGATCGATCAATAAGTGGCACTTTATCCAACTGTAGCACCTCCATTAGCATGTTAGCCACCGCTGTCGTGGAGCTGGATTCTGGCGTCTCGGGAACTCCAATAATCCGCACGTTGCATCTTCTCATTTGCCCTTCCATTTCGTCACATTTCTTCTGGAGCCCGTTCACTTCTTCTTTCAGTCCCATTACGGTGGTGCGTAAAGTAACTACCTCATCGGACCAGGTTGATAAGCCGTCTTCTACCTCTTTGACATTCTGTTTAACTTGGTCCAGGTCAGCACGAAATAGCATTGTGCCGTTAGCCACCTCCGCTCTCACCGCTTGTAGCTCTCCTTTAATAAATGCAAATTCTTCAGCCAATGCCTCTTTTATTTCCGATTTAATCACAGCTGAGATATCAGATCTTATAGAGGCAAGTATATCAGACTTCAAGGAGGCTGCGTCCGCCGCACGGTGGGACGGGGACGGGGACGGAGGAGCTGAGCTCCCGGCTTTAGCTGCAGTCTGCTCCGAGGCTGTGTCGGGCCTGGCAGCTGCCGAGCTAGCTTTGTTTTTCCTCAAGTTTGTTGCCATTCTTCTACTCTTCCAGGGTAAAGTCCAGGGTAAAGTCACTCAAATGTCGAGTCCAGACAGGCCAATGCACAAAATAGCACGGAAACTTAATGAAAAGCCATATACAAAAAGGATTGGTGCGGGAGCCCACGCAAGCACGTCCTACTCCTCCGCCATCTTGCCCCTGTTTTGAAGCTGTACCACATCTTTCTAACACTCAAATCCACTTACAACAACAGCAGCAAGACACATCACACAGTTTCACACAGGCTTATACACATATAGTCACATGGCTTTAGGATTGGGGTGCTCATTGGGGTGCTCATTTGCAATTTAAGACACTTTGAGAGCATGCTTGAATCACAAACAATCAACCTACACAAATCAGGTTGTCACACATGGCGGAGTACAGCTTGATGCATGCATTATTACATTAAACAGCTGTAAGTGTATTTTCCTCTTTGATATTTCCCCTCAAAGTCAGTGATTGCTTTTGCATTTATTTAATTTTTTCAATTGAATTGAAATACTAACAGCATGACAAGTGGAACTGCTGCCACATTGGTTCATGGTCTACAGAGGGAATAAACATGACTCGAAGTAAAACTGATTAATTTGGCACAGTATTTTGTTTAAACTGAGTGGAATGTGCAAACTAGAAAAGCATAATGCTCTTAGTCCCATCCCATCTGTTTGAGAGCACAGAGGACCAAACTTGGGCCATCTCTCTCATTCTCTTGTGATCCTGAGTGGCTTCACATTTCTGCGTTCATGTTCAACCTGACCTCAGCACGGGCAAATCAGAGTGGATGGCACTTTACTGTGTGAGGCCACTCACCAGTCTAATGACTAAAAGCACATAAAAACATGAGGGGAGAGTTGTGGAAGTACAAGAAGAGAGTTGTAAAATTCTAACATGACCTTTTATTATTTTACAGACTCATCTTCATGCCATTTGCACAATACCTTTAAATTCTGAGCAGCTGAACAGTGGATAATTATAGCACATGCCGCTGTGCAGACTGATTGAGCTGCAAAGTTATAGCATGGGGAAAAAAAGCACAAGAACTAACTTGAATAGTGTAGTCATTAGTTTTCGTTTTTGTGTGAAAATCTAAAGGTATATGTCACAGTCATGCTGTTTCTGTGAGAGCTTTCAGTGTTGATGCTGAAGGGAACGTCCTGATGATTAGAAATTGGATTATGTGGTAAGTTTGTGAACAAATAATATCATACCTGTTGCAGATAGCTGTTTCAATTAGCTCAGTTTGGAAACATTATTTGATAATGACTTGATTAATAAGCTAATAACTAGCCTGGGTGAGACTAAAAATGAAGTGGATTAATGTCTATTTAAAACAACTCCAGTCTGTTTAATACACTTTAACATTACATTCAATTTAGGGTTATATGATTACTTAAATAAAATGATGTGAGCACAAAGCACAAGCTCAAATGACAGAAACTTCTGCAGAACTTCTAGTGTAACCGTGGGCACTTCCAGAATAATTATCATAATAGTTCTTCCAGAATAAATTTGTATTGTGAAATTCACAGCAGTAAATTAATTAATTACATTTGTATAATTGAAGGATTCAAGTTTCTTTGTTGTCATTCACATCACATGTGGTACATGAAGTGGAATGGAATTGTGTACACAGGGTCCCAGTTACACCCAACAATAGCAAAAATATAAAGTATAAAATGAAACAGAAAATAAGAATCCAAGATATAAACTTGGATATGCTAAACAAACACCCAGCAGTACGCTAAAAGATCTAAGATATAGCCAGTCACTAGTAGTGCAAAGCAATACACTGAACAACAGCAGCATGGTTTTCATAGGTTCTGTTCAGCCATAGTTCACACGCTTAATATGAGCGTAGTCGGGCTCAGAGCCGACCCCAAAACTAATGTGAACTAGAATTTATTCAAAGCATGCCACAAAAATACAGAAACAAGGCGCCAAAAGTGAAAAATAAATAAATAAATCTACAGCAGCATGGTCCTGTTGGCAGAGTGGTTCTGATGAGAGTGAAGTTATCTTAGCAACATGGTCCAGTTAGCACAATGGTACTGTTAGCAGTGTGGTTCAGTTAGCGGCATGGTCTTGTTAGCAGGTCCCGTCAGCATCATGATTATAATGACCTCAGCAGCTGCCTCCCAGTCTGCCCTCCAGAACCTGAAAGTTATGCACCATAACTCATGTTCCCTAAAGGAAGGGAACGAGGTGCAACACTATTGCTATGGGAATTGCACCCCGCGCGATTACCTGAAGGAATACATTCACGCCTTTACGGCAGGGGGCGTCAGCGTCACCCCAGAGACCCCGCCCTCTGGGTACTTAAGACGCGGACGCCCATCCTACTTTCTCCAAGTGCACTTCACCGAGCTTCAGCATTGAAAAGGGCCAACTGTGTTGCACCTCGTTCCCTTCCTTCAGGGAACATGAGTTATGGTGCATAACTTTCAGTTCCCTTATCAGTCAGGTCTCTCGGTGCAACACTATTGCTATGGGAACGTAATTCATTCATGCCCTTGAAATGCTCAGTAAAATGCATGCTTGCGAGAACTTCTGCCTTTATACATTAGGCATCTCTCGGCCGCTCTCTACTGTGTGTTAGAGAGGACAGCCTGAGTTACGTCACACGCAGTAACGTCCAAACTGTAATGTCTTGCAAAAGTGTTCGTTGAGCTCCAGTTCGCAGCTGCACAGATGTCTGCAACTGGTACACCCTTGAACAGTGACCACGAGGCAGCCAAGCCTCGAGTAGAATGGGCACATACCCCAGAGGGCACCTGTTGACCTTTACTACTGTACGCCCTCTTAATGGCCTCGGTCACCCAGTGTGAGAGGCGCTGCTTTGACAGGGCCCTGCCAGTAGCCGGGACGGCAAAACATACAAACAGGGGGTTTTTTTTTCTTCCAATCAGCTATTCTTTCAATGTAAGCACTTAAAACCCTAACAGGGCAAAGTGCTCTCAACCTCTTCTGCTCCTCAGTGAGAACGGGAGCAGGAGGAAATGAAGAGAGTTCAAAATCCAGACTTCTGGGATTCAAAGTTAGAACCTTTGGGACATATGCAGGGTTAGGACATGAGGTGACCTTTGACCCGTCAGGGGTAAACCTCGTACACATTGGGTGCACAGATAAAGCGTGGAGGTCACCCACACGTTTCGCCGAGCAAAGAGCCAGGAGCAGAGCGGTCTTATAAGATAGCAAATCTATCTTAATGTCGCTTAAAGGTTCGAATGGGGGCTCACAGAGAGCACTCAGGACCAATTGGAGATCCCAATCAGGGGTCAAAGTCCTGCTGGGAGGTCTCTTCCTCAATACACCCTTCATGAACCTTATCGTGAGAGGGTGTGCACCGGGAGTCTTTCCCCCCCAGCCTTCGTGGCATGCCGAGATGGCTGATAAAAACACTTTAATTGTGGAAAAAGAGCGGCCTTTCTCCAGCAGTTCCTGTAGAAAGGTAAGAAGCTGGACCAGGTCACAGGAATAAGGAATAATGTTCTTTTCCATGCACCAAGCTTCAAAAACACCCCATTGACTAAATAAAGGTTGAATGAATGAATTTACGAGCATAGAGAGTCTTTGTTGACATTGCTCTCGCTCCCTGTATTGTACAGTATTTACCACATTGCCGGGGAGGCCTGAGGCCATCAGTTTGTTCCTTTCGGCAGCCAAGCTGAAATCTGCCACAGTCCCGGGCGTAAGTAAAGAGGCTGTTCTTGTAGTCGAGGTAGCGGGCCTCTGAAGAGGAGCAGTTGTCCGTGTTCCAGAAATAAGTACATCTCCAACCATGGCCCCTTGGGGGCCAACAATATTAGGGAGAGGGCCTCCCTGTAAGTGTGCTCCAGTGCCACCCAAACTGGGGGAGCTGGGGGAGAGGTACAATGCATTGCTTCTGCTGGATAACCGTGGGCCAGAGCGTCTGCTTTTGCTCCGTTTAGTGAGAAGCACAGTACTTTTGGAATGCAGGTTTTGTATGCGAACAGACCTCAGGATTCCAGGCCGCTCCATGGATTGGTCTGGTTCACAAGCCTCCGGCTCCACAATTCCTCTGGAGCTGGGTTTGGCTCCAGGGAGCTGTGTCAGGCACGTCTTCCCTAAGGGCGTGTTTTGACCAAGGTGGTGATGACCCATACGCCCAGAAATACGGTAATCTGGGCTCATTTCTGCAGTAATCTGACCGAGCTACAGACTCCCCGACGAGGGGATGTTATTTAGAAGCACAGCTGGGCTAGATGAAAAGCCAGTGCTTAAAACCGCACAAACATCCTTTTTCTGCTCAACACCTATAGACCTGGATGATTTCATTAGATCCAGGCTTTCTCTGGCATGAGGAAGAAGTATCTGATCCGACCCAGGTGCATTTCCTGTTTTGAAACAACATTAATTTACGACTCCTGCAGCATTAATGTTGTCCCTCTTGTCAGCATGTGAGTCTGGCTCGCAGGCTGTTGTCGTGGCTCAGGGCTGCACTGGAAAAAATGCCACTCTAAAAATAATAAGAAAAAAAATTAAAATAAGATTTTTTGGCTTGAAATAAGCAAAAAAATCTGCCAATGGAACAAGTGAAAATTCACTTGACAAGATTTCTTAAAATAAGACATTTTGTAACAAGATACGCGGAATCTTGAAACTAGCTACAAAAATCTAAATTTGAGCAATATTTTACTACAATTGTGAGCTTTTCGTGTCTTATAATAAGATTCTGATGCTCAAAAGTAGTACACTGGAGAAAAGTCTACTCTGAAAACGCCAGCAGGGTTGGCGTACGCACGTTTCTGTGGTTTTGGTTCCATTGGCGACACCTAGAGGTGATTCTGAGAAACTGTTCATGATGTGAAAATCATCATTGTTCACACCAAACACACATGATTAACAATTATTACATCCACATGGACGCAATTAGAATATAACCTGCAAAAAATATAAAAAACAGAAAGACTGAATAGTTTTGCACAGCTTAAATTCTTGTTTTTTGTTCATTTTTAGCTGTTTTAGCAGTTGAAGAACGTGATGCATGATGGGACAAGACGACGTTCCTCTGTTGCAGGGTATATTTAAATGAAAACAACGTTTTCTTTTTTTTATTCATTCCAGATTTAAAGAACACAAGAAAACTATTTTTTTTTAAAACACAAGAAATCCTCTGCTTCCTTTCATTTCATGTATTGTTTCATTTCTTGTTGTTTTTTCTAAATAGTTTTCTTGTGTTCTTTAAATCTGGAATGAATATAGAAAAAAAAACGTATCATGTGGGAATTGAACTCATGAAGTTCGGGACGGAAGGCGAACGCGCTACCCAGTGACCTATCTAGGCATGTTGTTATTGCGTGGTCAACTTCTCATTTAAAAGTGCTTGCCTACGCGTGCCAAACAAAACCTTTTTCCGTGCCTCTCTACCTCACTCAGAAGTGTCTCCAGTTCACAGTCCGTGAAGTTCCTCTTTTTTCCACGTTTCGACATGATTTGCAATAGAGCAATGACGACATTCCTCTCGTGCAGGGCATATTTAAATGAATTTGCATATTTATATGGAGGCGTGTCAAAGGCGGAGTCGGCCACTCTCTCATGTGCGCTCAATTCCACGTTGATTGTGATGTACAAAAGGAATGTGCGTGGATTCCGGCGTACGCACAGTTTGATACATCTGGATTTTTTTGTGCGTACGCCGTTTTCTGGATTTGACCGTACGTCACTTTTCAGTAAGAAGTCACGCAAGTCTTTGTACATGAGGCCCCTGGTAACAAGTGAAAATTTTCTTGACACGATTTCTAAAAATAAGACATTTTATCATTTTACAAGATAAACAATCTTAAACCTAGCTGCAAAAATCTCATTCTTAGCAATATTTTACTACAATTTTGGGTGGGCTTTGTCTTAAAGTAAGCGTGTGATGCTTAAAATTAGTATACATACCCTAAAACTTTTACTCATTTTTAGTTCTAAAGATGTTTCAAAGCCTACCTAAAATAAGATTAGAAATTGTATTTTAAGAAAACTTATATTTAAGAAACCCTGACAAGCATGCTTTCGCAACATTAGATTTTCTCCAACTCGTTATCAAATTTAACCAACAAACGTAATAACATATGTCTTGTCAAAACATTCAAACATTTTCTGTAATGTCAAAAAATGAAGGGTATTCTTTAACTTCAACACATTTATTTTATGGTTTCAGCAGCAATGCAACAACTACTACTCCCAATTACAACTGTAGTTAACACTTGATTATATTTTTAAAAAATAATATAAAACACCCTCAACAAAATAAAAACTATTTTTGCTATGAAAAATGGAGAGTATACTACTGGGCACCATGAAAAATGAGGGAGCCACTACAACTTCAAATGTTTAAACATAAAATGTCTTTGGGAAATGTGATGGGCACATCTCCTACCGTGAGCAGGCAGTTGGACGAACACACAATCAGAATTGGACAGGAGAGGGAGAGTTTTCCTGGGGGCTTTGAGGTCCTGTTTTTCCTGAAACACAAAGACATATTTCTGTTGGCATGATGAATCATATTTTAAGATTGTGGAATATAAGCCAGATAAATAAATAAAATAAAGAGAGAACCTGTAAAACTATCATGTTAAATATGACGCGGTTGAAAATTTGGGTGCACTAACTGTGCTGGTGAACCAAAAAAAAGTTTAGAAACACCAGTGCAATCAGTGCAAGAAGTTAGTGTAGAACCATGGGAAAAAATGTATCAATTAAAAAAATGATTTTGAGTAAGATATTTCCAGCAACCTGCAAAGATTTTGTTTCTTTCCACCTTGAAAACTTTAATATCCAAATACTATGTTAGGTTTATTCTTTAAAAAATAATAACACCAATTTCTCATTAACATTCAAATAATAATGTATTATTGTAATTAAAAAGATAAATTAATCTACATTTCTGGAAATGTTTGAATTATCAGAATAATCCAGGTGTCAAAATGAAGCTTAAAAAAACATGAATCTGAAAATGTGCTTATACAGTATAACCAAATTTGACTTAATCCTCTGTTTGATTAGATGGGTTACATACGGTCATGCTATCACATGAAGTTGCATTAAGGGACAAAAGTAGTACCTTACAAAGATGCACACCACCAAAATAAAGTAGGACAAACTCACTCTTAGAACTGGACAGGAGAGGGAGAGCTTCCTGGGGGCTTTGGGGGCTTGTTTTTCCTGAAACACATAGACATCTTTCTGTTGGCATGATGAATCATAATGTTAATATTCAGATTGTGGAAGATAAACAAAACAAAAACAAGACAAAATAAATACAAAACTAAATTCACCAAACTCCTTGTCAGTAGTGCCTGAGTCGGTGTGCTGGTAGTCTCATCTGTAGACTGGTCCAGAATGATTGTTGAGTCGCTCGAAATGGCCTCATCTGTGCTCATCAAGACGGTGTCTCTTTGAAGAGCTACAAAGATGAGCCAATTACTGTAATCAATTCCAACAAATGCTGGCCAACATCATATGTTATCAAGTCTACTAAAGCTATGACATATTTATTAGTGAGGAAATGAATCGTTAGTTGCAGCTTTACCACTTTGATTGTCTCCCACTCAAGAGATGTTTTTTTAGGGGACCTCACATTCTGCAATCTTTGGTTTAGTTGTGCAAACACAGTGACCTTAAAGACAGTGTAAAGTGAATTTCAATATTTTCTTCAATAAACATTATAAATGTCATAATTGTAATCTTCTGCATCTGGTTAGGATGCCTCCTGGACGCCTCCCTGGTGAGGTGTTCCGGGCATGTCCCACTGGGAGGAGGCCCAGAGGAAGACCCAGGACACGCTGGAGGGACTATGTTTCTCGGCTGGCCTGGGAACGTCTTGGGATTCCCCCAGAGGAGCTGCTTCAAGTGGCTGGGGAGAGGGAAGTCTGGGCCTCCCTACTTAGGCTGCTACCCCCGCGACCCGACCCCGGATAAGCAGACGAAAATGGATGGATGTATGGATGGATAATTGTAATCTTGTAAATGAGTAAAAAGTCTCAAAATTGTAGCTCAATTAATTTTGGAGTTATAGATCAAACTGTGTATAAAGATATGTCTGTTTCAGGATTTTTTAAGCGTGTTTTAAATGTGACTGCGTTTCGTCACGCGGTCTTCTTAAGTATAGTCCCACCCCCTACAACTCCAGCCGTATAAATTACTTCTTTGCCTCGGTGGAGCCGTTCACTCGCAAATCGCAGATAGCATCAGATAGCAATAGCTATAGCTCCTTTTTTGCTAAGAAAATGTGACAGGTCCATTGCATACTTAGTTATCAACGTGATTACTCTATATTTTAATCACCAACACAGACCCCGCATGCGATGTGACCGGGTCGGACCGGGTGCAGCGAGTCCGCTGCTCATCTTCTAAAATAGCGCTTATTATTAAACACATAACAGCGGAGTTATGAATTATAGTTGTGTCCTCAACTTTAAAAACAAAACCAGAGTTGTTTGTGCACTAAAAACAGCGTAACTCTTGGAAAAAGGAGCTGCTGTTACAGCCAGAACTCAGATAAAAACAGAGCAGGTTTACTGGATCTCTGCTGCACCTGTCTGCCTCTCCACACACAGCTCAGGCTGTGAAGAACGATGCCGACCGTCACAGTGGTCACTGTCTGACTCAGAGTCTGAGTCTGGCTCTGGAGGTTCAAATGAGTAGGGCTGGAGAACTCCAATTAGGCTGCCAGCCTTTGCGAACATCTTCAGGGTGCAGGACACGGGCGCAGTACTGCGCTGAAACCATGCCCATGCGCTGACACACCCCCAGCGTTTCAGACCAGAGCACAATTGTGTTTTTTCATTATTTTTTAGACCTAATTTTATAAGGTAAACAATGTTTTTAATCAGTCAGGTTTATATAGGTGATTAATAACACATATTTATGCCGTGTGACAAACTCAAAACACACATTTAATTTTACTTTACACTGTCTTTAAGAACACATTACCGGTAATTACATTTTTTAAATCCTCAATAAAAATGTGCAAAATAAAAAAACTTTGGTCATTAACTGGATGCATTTCACTTACCCATGAATTCGACCTTGGTCCTGTAGCATGGGGTAATACAGCTATCCTTTTAGCCATTGATGTGATTTCAGGTTTTGGTGGGTATCTGTGTGATACAATAAAGAAACCTTAATAATAATAATAATACCATTAAACTAGGCATTGAGCACACATTGCACACAGTACTAGCTTTTTCTTAATTGCACTGGCCACAACAAAGCATTTTTTTAACATTAATATTGTTTTAAACCAGTAAAATTGTTTACAGGTAGTTTATACATTTTGAAAATTTAATAGCAGATGTTCTGTGGCACATTTTGAATTTGTAGATAAGAATTTGTGCTCAAGTACCTAGAGAGCTTAACATATTTTTCCTTGAGGAAAAATGAGCCAGACCACATTGAAATGGTC
>JBBPBX010050533.1:14712-24940 GCA_038048925.1 Garcialebias charrua
AGAAATATGTACAAGTTTATAATGTTAATGTTTTATAATATGTAAATATGTCATCTCAGACTGAGGAACTCTTTCATCGCTCGTAAGTCGGGGATCACCTGTACTTTACAGTGGGTTGTGGTGAACCGTGTAAAAAAAGTACAATTTTGTTTTAGAAATATGTACAAGTTTGTAATGTTAATGTTTTATAATATGTAAATATGTCATCTCAGACTGAGGAACTCTTTCGTCGCTCGTAAGTCGGGGATCACCTGTACTTTACAGTGGGTTGTGGTGAACCCTGTAAAAAAAGTACAATTTTGTTTTAGAAATATGTACAAGTTTGTAATGTTAATGTTTTATAATATGTAAATATGTCATCTCAGAAGTCTTTCATCGCTCATAAGTCAGGGATCACCTGTACTTTACATTGGGTTGTGATTAACCCTGCAGAAAAAGTAAAATTTTGTTTTAGAAATATGTACAAGTTTGTAATGTTAATGTTTTATAAAATGTAAATATGTCATCTCAGACTGAGGAACTCTTTCGTCGCTCGTAAGTCGGGGATCCCCTGTACTTTACATTAGGTTGTGATTAACCCTGCAGAAAAAGTAAAATTTTGTTTTAGAAATATGTATATAATGTTAATATGTTTTATAATAATGTAAATATGTCAACAGAATTTAAGTTTTTATTTTATTTTATTTGAAACATTTAAGTTTTATTTTATTTTAAACATTTGAAGATTTGTTAGTGAATATAAATAAAGTATGTGCCTAATTTGTTTAATAAAATCAGTTCAAAAAACTGTTCTCCTAATGCAGTGTCCTGTCACATTTGTGTGTTTTATGTTAATTTTATGTTAAGTAGGCGGAGTTTAAATGTCCCTTTAAAGACCCCATAATGCATGTTTGTCCTCATAAACCACATTTTTTGACGTCCTTGTAAACCACACTGGAGTCTGGGTGGTAAAACGTGCTGTGAAGCTCCTATCGGAAAGCTAAAGTGACCCAAATTTTTTTCAAAATTTTTAGAGTGCTCTGAGCTTGGTCCCAGGTCGCTAGGACCTCGGGAAGGGGTAGACCCCGTATTACACCTTCGGGCGGGTTTGGCGAAAAAGTCCGGCTAAACCACATTGACAAACCTGTGTGTGTGTGTGTGTGTGTGTGTGTGTGTGTGTTCAAGATATTTATATATGTTAGACATTATAAATATAAATGTTAGTTATTAAAAACATTAACTGCACAAATCTTCCTTTAAGTATTTTTTCCTCAAGAATACCTAACGAAAGTCACTCAACCACTTCATTTGAATATTACCTTCAAATTACATTGATTTTATAAAAGTTTTTCTTGCCTCAATGTCCATCTTCTGAAATTGTACCCTAAAATCATCCATACAGTGTACATATATTGGGATGAAGGGTTTAAAATGTGCAGTTTTCTCCCAAGTTTGACAAAGTTATTTTTACTGTATTTCTTCATTCTCTCATGTAATGTCTCATTTTTTCCATACTTCATGATCACCTGGCTGTGATAAACTGAAACTTTGATGCTATATTAGTGGTTTGAATGCCTCAAAGAGGTCAAAGAATTCCTAGTGGAATTAATTAGATAATAGGCCAAACAAAGCCTTCGTGGGGCAGCGTTGAGTGATCTTCACCAGTACATAAAGAGAATCATAGTAGCATAGTATGAGATAGTAAGTTGCCCAATTATTGGCAGCATATATGTACATTTTGTAGCAGTTACACCAATGTGATTGGTATTTACTTCATTTCTATTTTGCAACATTCTTTTTGAGGGTTTTTTCACTATCTCAAAGCAATTTAGGGCTGTTACCTTTACTGATGCCCTTCATGAAATTTTGTATTGAAATTGAAGTTATAATGTTCTATGATTCATTTTTTCTGTATTTTTTTTTTTTTTCAATTATCTTTGTCAAAAAAGTTTTTAGTTCCTTACCTTTAGGGACATTGCAAAATTCATCAATGACTTTTGTTTCTGTAAACCTGCTAACTTAAAAAATAAAGTCAGCTACAGTGGGAAAACTATGCAGATATGTGGGTCGTTTTTGTATCCATATATACACAATATATATTCACATATATTGTGTACATGTCTTTGTGTATATTTGAAAATATATCATAACATTTCTATATAATGGAATATATTGTATAATATATTGGAATTATAATATATTGGAATATATTATAATATATAATATATATATTATAATATATTGGAATATATTTTACAATATATTCCAATATATTTTACAATATATTCCAATATATTTTTGTTTCGTAAGGGAAACTGCTGCTGCTGCTGAGCTAACAGGCGAAACATCTGCTGTTACTGAGCTAACAGGTGAAACTGCTGCTGCTACTGAGCTAACAGGTGAAACTGCTGCTGTTACTGAGCTAACAGGTGAAACTGTTGCAGCTGAACTAACAGATGAAACTGCTGCTGCTTCTGAGCTGACAGTTGAAACCGTTGCTTCTGCTGAGCTGACAGTTGAATCCGTTGCTTCTGCTGAGCTAACAGGTGAAACTGCTGATTCTGCTGAGCTAACAGGTGAAACTGCTGCTGTTGCTGAGCTAACAGGTGAAACTGTTGCTGTTGCTGAGCTAACAGGAGAAACTGTTGCTGTTGCTGAGCTAACAGGTGAAACTGTTGCTGAGCTAACAGGTGAAACTGTTGCTGAGCTAAAAACAGGTGAAACTGCTGCTGTTGCTAAGCTAACAAGTGAAACTGCTGCTGTTACTGAGCTGTCAGGCAAAACTGCTGCTGTTACTGAGCTGACAGGTGAAACTGCTGCTGTTACTGAACTGACAGGCAAAACTGCTGCTGTTACTGAGCTGACAGGTGAAACTGCTGCTGTTACTGAACTGACAGGTGAAACTGTTGCTGAGATAACAGGTGAAACTGTTGCTGTTGCTGAGCTAACAGGTGAAACTGCTGCTGTTACTGAACTGACAGGTGAAACTGTTGCTGAGCTAACAGGTGAAACTGTTGCTGTTGCTGAGCTAACAGGTGAAACTGCTGCTGTTGCTGAGCTAACAGGTGAAACTGCTGCTGTTGCTGAGCTAACAGGTGAAACTGCTGCTGAACTGACAGGTGAAACTGCTGCTGTTGCTGAGCCAACAGGCAAAACTGCCGTTTCTGCTGCTGCTGAGCTGACAGTTGACATGCTCAGACATTCAGCTGCTGTGGGTGAGATGCTCAGACGTTCAGTTGCTGTTAAATTCAGACGTTCAGCTTCTGGGGGGCTCAGAGGAGAATTTGATGAAGATGGGAAGCTGTGATCAGCAGGAGGTGTGTTTGGAGGTGGACCTGGCTGTACGCGAGCGAGCAGCAATGAGCGTATCACACAGCGCTCCCTCCACGCCCGCTCGAACAGCTGCCACGCCTCCGGCGAGTCTTCGTTGTCAGCTCCCGAGTATGAGGAAATTATTTCCTCTGCTGCAACGAATCTGTCCCACAGATCACTGGAGCCGCGGACAACCTGTCCCCTCACGTCAGGTGCGCAGGAGCGCGTGCCGTCCACGCACCCAGCAACAGGAGTGCATGGGTTGACACACGCCCTCCCCTTTGAAGACTTCCCCGGCTTTTCTGACAGCTGGCGAGGAGAGTTTGACAGTGGGCGGGACTGGAACCCGGAAATGTCCACTTGTTCAGTCCCGTGGTGACGTGGACCGAGAGCCGGTACCGGATCTGCCCAAAAACCATCGGGTTCCGAGTCCTCGTCGTCCGAGTCGGACCACATCGAACCGAGAGTTGGGACGTAAGAGGGAGACGGCAAAAAAGCTGCACTACCGCCTCTGAGCCTCCTCCGTTCTTCCTCTTCGACAAGAAGCGGGGATGAGAGGAACTCCGTTTCAGGGCTGTGATCCCTCCTGACGTTTTCTGTTCTGAATCCGAACATGCGGATGGCTGTCGGCACGTCCTGACCTGGGGCCGTGTCCGGCAGCCGCCGAGCAGGTCCGCTGTTCCGCCTGCGGGGCTTGCGTCGGTTAGGTCGGGTCATAATATCACGCTTCGGTTCCGGTGAGCAAGTAAACCCAGAGTGCAGGCAGAACAGGACTCGGAGACGGAGAGTGTAAAATAATAAACACTTTAATAATGAAAACAAAAGGCTGACAGTGCAGCAGCTACTCACAAAATGATGAGGAAGTGTTTCATGGCTCCACCAGACATTAGGGAGAAAATGACTATGACCCGACAAATGCAAAGACCTGAATCCACACTTAAATACAGACCAAAGTAATCAACTAAACACTGAACACCTGTGGGGCATCTGACAGGGGAGGAGGTGCAGGGATGATAAGGAGCCATCAGAGGGAGAGTGAGCAACAACATTAAAAAACATGACAGGAGCAGAGCCTGTCACTTCCAGATTCTTCCAGAAGCAAACTTTGTGAAGTACCCGGATGTTCAAAGTTACATTCATCTGTGTTAAAAACCATCAGCTCTGACATTTAACCCCCATACTCTTATGGCATAACATTTGCATTGAGTTATTAATGGTGAATTTAACACCAAAGTCTCAAAACTGTACTCTAATATTTGCTAACACTGATATTTTAACACTGGTGAAATTTGCTGTGCAGTATTGAGACTGCATTGCTGAGAGTTACCAATGATGTCCTCATGGCTACTGACACTGGTTCTCCCTCCATCCTTGTCCTCCTTGACCTCACTGCAGCTTTCGACACTGTGGACCATGATATCCTCCTCCACCGTCTTCATGTGGAGTTCGGTCTTTGTGACACTGTCCTGGACTGGTTCAAATATTTCCTCTCCAATAGGCTGGAATGTGTTAATCTTGGCAATGCCATGTCCCAGACAGTCTGTGTCTCCTGTGGTGTCCCTCAGGGGTCAGTTCTGGGGCCCCTGCTGTTTTCCCTCTACATGCTGCCTTTGGGTCAAATTATTAATCAGTTCAACATTTATTTTCACTGTTATGCCGACGATACACAGCTTTACATCAGGACTGGAGCATCATCATCATCCCCATTGTCATCTCCATCTTCACTCACTGCCCTCTCTACCTGCCTGGAGGAAATAAGGGCATGGATGAATCAGAACTTTCTTCAATTAAACTGCTCCAAGACTGAGGCCATACTGATTGGCACCCCTCACCAGGTACAAACATCAACTATAACAACAATTTCCTTTTCTGGACAAGACATCCCCCTCTCCACCTCTGTTACAAATCTTGGAATAAAAATGGACTCTCATCTTACATTTGAAAATCACATTAAGCATCTGTTTAAAACCTGCTTCTTCCATCTTCGAAACATCTCCAGACTTCGCCCATCTCTAACTTTTTCTGATGCTGAGAAACTCGTCCATGCCTTTGTCTCCTCCAGGCTTGACTACTGCAACTCCCTGTTTATTGGAATCCCTGGCAAAAAACTTCAGAAGCTTCAATATATTCAAAACAGTGCAGCAAGGATTTTATTGAGAGCTCGTAAATTTGAACATATTACACCAGGGGTGTTCAGACTTTTACAGCATGCGAGCTATTTTTGAAATGATCAAGTCAAAGACCTACTATAAGGCCCCATTTACATGAAAACAACCTGTGGAAACATTAGTGATTTTTCAATGTTTATTGGGGGTAATAAACAAAAAAATAAGCTGGTTTACATGAAAAATTCTGTAGTTTTCATGTCAGTCGGGTTTCCAGATAAGAAATTATGAACTATAGTACAGTACTGTGGCTTTAAAATTATAGTATTTTTTGTCCTAAACTGTTGTGTTTGCTGAGTAAAGATGTTCTAAGATTCAATTCAATTCAGTTTATTTATATAGCGTCAATTCCCAAAAAAAGTAATCTCAGGGCACTGAACAGACAATTATTTTTTTAATGTCATGCTGCGATCTACAAGTACTACCTCAGATATCTACCAGTAGATCGCGATCTACGTAATGAGCACCCCTGTATTACACCCATTCTCCATAACCTCCATTGGCTTCGTGTCACCTACAGATTTCAGTACAAAACTGCTCTCATTACACACCAATGCTTACACGGAACTTCACCAGATTATCTAAAGAACATTCTTGCTCCATATTCATCCACCCGGTCTCTACGATCACAGAACAGTAATCTCCTTCACATTCCACGAACCAAATTAAGGACCATGGGAGACCGGGCATTCTGTGTGGCTGCCCCCCGCCTATGGAACTCCCTCCCTGACTACCTGAGAGCTCCACAGTCACTGGTTGACTTTAAACAAGGCTTAAAGACCTTTCTTTTTAAGCGAGTGTACTCTGCCTCCACATGATTTTACCTTTAATCTTAGTTGTTACTATCATTGATTTTACTTGATTTTATCACTTGTTTTTATTTGATCTCCGATTTTTGTTACACTTTGTAGCACTATGAGAATTTTATTAATGAAAAGTGCGTTATAAATTAAATTCATTATTATTATTAGATATTTGAATGTTGTGTTAACAAATTCTTCTGCTCCTGCTGTGTCAGCAGATGCAACCTCTCCGTGCAGAGAAACACATTTTAATCCAAATCTTTTTTGAAATTTGTCGAACCAACGCTCGCTGGCTGGCAATAACTGCAGTTGGTTTGGTGGTTGAAGGTCCAGTTTTGGGTTCAACCCTTACCCCCCACCCCCACCCAATTTGCATGAGCCTGCTTGCATGTCTGCTTCGTCCTGCTGCTGCAAGATGATCACATTTTTGACCTTCAAACAGAGGTCAAAAATGTGTTAGGAATTTTTTTTTTGTCTCCAAACCCTGTGTCATTTTTCACCAATTGTATTGTCTGTCCAAACAGCTCTCACTTGTAAATGAGTCTTTGAGGCTCATTGTGACTTATCTGTTTAAATAAAGGTTGAATGAATTAAAAAGTAGTTTTACCATTGTCCAGATGGCATTGGTATCCAAAGTGATGTTTTGTTTTTCTGCAATCATTAATCCACACAACCAACGAAGCTTCCATCTTAACAATTGTGCCATAAAGGTGACCAACATCTGCATCGGTACGACCATTTTTGAGTTACTGAGCCAAACAATGCCCAGGTTACAAAGCAGAAAGCTACTGATTCAATCAGTGCCTGGGTTACTAAGCTATGGAATGGATTTCCTGAACGGAGGCATGTCTCATGAACCCAGAGTAACAAGACCCGCCTCAAATTCAGGAAATCCATTTCATAGTTTGCAGCCAGCTACAACGTGAGGAATGAGTGAGTACTCAGTTGGGCTTGTTTTGGGATCATTTTCAAAGAGCGGGTCGTTTGTTTTGGAATTGTTTTCAAAGAGTGGGTCATTTGTTTTGGGATTTTTTTCATGGAGCTGGTCGCTTGTTTCTGTTGCGAGATCTGGCAACACTGGTGAGTAGCATCTTAGCTAGCAGCTAGCCGACTTTTCATTGTAACATGTCTGCTGTGTGGAAGTATTTTACACTAAACACCACAAGACAGCAACGTGCAATGTCTGCAGAGCCATAGCGCCACATTAAACTGCGGTCACGTTAGTTTTACGTTGGACATTCGAGCTCCGTGGCTTCAGTGGTGTGTTTTTCTTTTTCAACTGCTCTTAGCTCTTAGCTTGCCCCTGGAGCTTGGATAAGTTTCAAATTTACGATTAAATTCTGCTAACACAAAATGTGTTTTTTGTTATTCCTAGCTCTAAAGGATATTAAAGTGATTAATTTAAGTGATTGTTTGTTTAAAGTTATTTTATATATTCTTTTAAATAATGGGGTGATAAAATATTTTTTTCTTCTTTCTGCACTCTTTTCATTCAATGTTTTATTTTTGATGAATTTGTTTTATTTTGTCTCTTAAATGAATGAATAAATAAATTAAATAAAATATTAAATAGCTTTACATCTGCTAAGTTCATGGCATAAACCAACACAGACATGTTCCTGTTTTTACTATTTTGCATCGCTTTATAATGTAGCTGTTTATGTTTTTGTTTTTTTATACAGTTTTATTGTAAATTTTAATTAATATGCTTTTTTATAATTGTCTACTGTTGTACTGATAAATAACTCCTAGAGGGTAAACTATATCTTGGACTGCGGTCAAGTTAGATTTACGTTGGACAGTCGAGCTCCGTGGCTTCAGCTGTGCGAAGCCACAGAGCTCCAGGGGGAAGCTAAGAGCAGCTGCCCCGAACCAGAGCGCCCACCCTGGATTGAAAAAGAAAAACACACCGCTGAAGCCACGGATCTCCAGGAGCAAGCTAAGAGCAGCTGACAGGAATCAGAGCGCCCACCCCGGATTGAAAAAGAAAAACACACTGCTGAAGCCACGGAGCTCGACTGTCCAACGTAAAACTAACCTGACCGCAGTCCAAGATATAGTTTACCCTCCAGAAGATATGTATCAGTACAACAGTAGACAATTATAAAAAAGCATATTAAATAAAAATTACAAGAAAACTGTATAAAAAAACATAAACAGCTACATTATAAAGCAATGTAAAATACTAAAAACAGGAACATGCCTGTGTTGGTTTATGCCATGATCTTAGCAGATGTAAAGCTATTTAATATTTAATTTAATTGATTTATTCATTCATTTAAAATAGACAAAATAAAACAAATTCATCAAAAAGAAAACATTGAATGAAAAGAGTGCAGAAAGAAGAAAAACATATCTTATATCACCCCATTATTTAAAAAAATATATAAAATAACTTTAAACAAACAATCACTTAAATTAATAATTATAATATACACTTTAGAGCTACGAATAAAAAAACACATTTTAGAATTAATAAAAATATGACATTAAAAAAAAAAAATATATATATATATATTTTTGTGTTTATCCATCCATCCATCGATTTTCTTCCGCTTATCCGGGGTCGGGTCGCAGGGGTAGCAGCCTAAGTAGGGAGGCCCAGACTTCCCTCTCCCCAACCACTTGGAGCAGCTCCTCTGGGGGAATCCCAAGGGGTTCCCAGGCCACACTCTGAAAAATATTTCAAGGACCCTGTAAATATGACAGAAATATCTAGGTGTGGATGCTTAATAAAAATGTTGAATGTCTTGATGATGAATATTTGATTTGATTACATCAATATAAATTAGTGGAAATTAATGTGAAATATTTGGGTGAAATATAAGTACTTGTATTAAGTTAAAGTATTTAAAATAAATGAAGATTTTACTGACAAATAAAATTGTTTATATATTAGTACTAAATTTGGTATTTTTAAACTATTTTATTTTAGAATTCATTACAAAAATAAAGTAGTTTTAATAAGTGTATTTTTTTAAGAGATCAACTTAATTTTATTTGAGACATAACTTAAAGCTTAAAAAAATCAAGTAAACAACGGATCACGTGACATCGGACCGACTAGAAGTTTCTCTCAGTCGGACTCGGCAAGCAGACCTTGAGGCTGCAGCTTGGGGTCTTCAGCTACAAGTTTTAACTTGACTTAAGGTAAGTTATTTTAAACAATTTTATAATGTCTCATAACCTTTTTCACTTAGAGAAGCCAGACATGAGCATGAAATATTAGTTCTATCACGAGGAACCGTGAGAAAGTCTGTCGTCGTCATCAACATTAGCTCGGCTGTTAGCATAGTCAAAAGCTGCTTTAATAATGTTCTGTGTTTCTCCTGCTGGTAAGTGTTTTTATTGCGGCTATTTAGTTTCATAACTTATGAATATGCATTTGCGTGCATTGCTCACACTAAATACCGAGCACATGGACGCTGTGTGTAACGAGATCGAGATCTCGCGATATTAAACTCCCGCGATATCTCGTTGAGAGGTAACGTTGTCTCGCGAGTCGCTAATGCTAGCAGAGCCCCTAGCAAGTCAGCGTCACGGACAGCATGGCTTCGCCGGATGAAGTTGCTATAGAAGACGCCCCAACTACTGATGGAGGGTCCCGGCGCTGCGACGCTGCCCCGAATGTAAAGACACACTTGTGTAAACACCGGTGTGACTGGTGTTGCCAGATAGAGTCCCACCCACCCAAAGCACTCTTTACCTGCTAAAGTCAGTAGGAAAATCGCGGTGAACCGCCCAATCTGGCAACACTGGTGCTGATGCGGAAATTTAGCGCACGCATTAGTTAATATTATTTTTTTTAAACAAAGTTGAACGTTCCAAGGTCTAAGGAGATTCAATCAGTAAAATGAAGACATCAGTTGAGTTTGTAATACATGATAAAACATAAAAAAGCCTTTTTGCGGCATAAAACCGATCTTAGAAGTATTCTTGAATTAATATTAAATAATAATAATAATAATA
>JBBPBX010050534.1:0-16313 GCA_038048925.1 Garcialebias charrua
ATCAATCAATCAATCAATCACCTTTATTTAACCAGGTAGAGCCCATTGAGATCGAGATCTCTTTTACAAGGGTGACCTGGTCAAGTGGTCAGCAGCACACGTCACATTGGCAATAGGCATTTGCACTTATCAAAAAGAAAATAAAGAAAACTACAATCACAGTAAACAGATGTTGACAGTTCAAAACCAACAGGATATGACAGATTTCTATATACATTATATACAAAACAAGCAGACAAAAAAAACCAACAATGACATGTATATTGGATAAGTAGTGGTTAGAAACATCTGCAATGGTCAAGTTTCTTGATGACATTTTCTACTACGGTTGACATAAAGGATCCAGGAGAGATGAATGTTGATAGTTTCAGATCTTTCTGTAAGTTGTTCCAGGCTGAGGGGACGGCGAAGCTGAACGCTCTTTTTCCTAGTTCAGTTCTGACAGGAGGAACTGACAGGAGGACTAAATCGTTAGAGCGCAGGGAGTAATGACTGTGTGATGTTTGTATTAAGGAGGTGAGGTATGACGGGACTAGGTTTAGGAGGGTCTTGTAGATGAAGGAGATCCATATATATTATATATTATATTATAATCTAATCTATTATAGATTATATTATATATATATTATATAATTATATATATATATATATATATATATATATATATATATACATATATACATATATATTAGGGCTGGACGATATGGCCAAAATTTTTATCACGATATAGTTCTTAATTTCGGTCGATATCGATATAATTCGATATCGATATAAACAATATAAAAGCCTAAAAAAAACTATAAACTATACAAATAAATTAATGTTCTCCTTGTATTTGTATTTAGCCTCCAAAAAGATGGAAATCACCATCAAATAAACATAAACTTCTCAACCCAATAATTCTCAGTCGGGTCATCTGGACACTTTCTTTTTTATAGAAACGTTTCACCCTCCATCCTCCATCCAATTTCTATAAAAAGAAACTGTCCAGATGACCCGACTGAAAATTATTGGATTTGGTACGTGGATTATTGAGCATGAACTTTCTTGCCATAAAATTCTCAACTGTGTCAATATTAATAGTTTTAACTTTAAACATCTTTAAAATTTACAGCATTGAAATTCATAGTTAATTAAATAAAACTTTTGGGTGTTGTTATTTATAAGAAGCTGACATAGAAATCTCATGGAAATTACTTAAGAATAAAAATAACAAAATCAATTGCATTACTGTATAAAGTAAAATAGTTTTTGAATGACAAAGTTTTGAATATATTGAATAATGTAATGATTGTTCCATATTTAATCTGTTGTATTGAAGTTTGGGGAAAAGCATGTAAAACTATTACAAACCCTGTTTTTTTTTGTTTTGTTTTTAAAGAGCTATAAGAATTATTAGTAGGAAGTGCTATGGTCACCCAACAAATATTTCATCAGTTTAAATTATTAAAATTTTATGATTTGGTTGAACATAGTATTTTACAAGTCATGTATAAAACTGAAAAAAAAATTACCCCCCAAATATTCAATTAAAATTTGTTTAAAGTTATTAAACCCTGAAGGGAATGTAAATGTTTGTAAAACCTCCATTTAGGACTAGTTTGAAGGAGCTGAGTTGTAAATCAGGAAACAGGATTGTGTTGACTTGATATCACCATAAACATTTCTAAAACTATTTATATGTTTTAAAAGATGATTAAATCAAAGTTGTTGGGAAGGTGTGGTGCAGGTGAAGTGAAGGTTGTTTGTTTGTAGTTATTTTGTATTTTTTTAAACAAGGGGCAGATATTATAACACTATTTTCGTCTTTCTGCACATTTTCATTCAGTGTTTTTTTCTTCTTCTGATGAATTTGTTTTATTTTGAATTTAAAAAACATGCAGCGCTGCTGGGGCTGTTTGTTTACGTCGTAGTTTCAGGGAAACGTTGGCTCAAACTTTATTGTTCTTCATCTTCTGACTCTCATCATATTATATCGAGTGGAAACTCTTCAGATTAAACAAGTTAGATGTTCCCACCGCTAGTTAGAACGACTTTGTCACGTTTTGCAAAATAAAGAAACCGAGTAAGACTCGCTGCAGATGAGACCTGCAGTTTAACAAAACCGAACTACGTCCACACCTACGAATTAGTCTTTCCTCTCATCAGTGATGTCGTCTGCTTTCTCTTCGCTTGTGAAACTTTGTTCAGTCACATTCTGACGGTCATGAGCACTCGTTTGACTCGTTTTGAAGCGAAAACTTAACGCGCTTTGGAGACTAGCTTAGCTTTTAGCCTGCTACCGCTAACGCCTGCTGCTGGACGTAGGGTTGGGCATCGTTTGAATTTGAGCGATTCCGATTCCGATTCTTCGTTTCGATTCCGATTCTTTTCGATTCTCGGTTCCGATTCTTTTTGTAGGCGGGGTTACAAAAAGACGTGTCAATTCAGTTCAGTTTATTTATACTGTATAGCTCCAAGTCACAACAGAAGTTGTCTCAGGGCACTGAACAGAAACAATCAAATATAAAAATAATAAGTTAACAGAAACTTTAATATAAAAATAATGGTAACACTATTTATCTGAGGAGACTACATTGAGTTTAACTCCATGTTATAAAAAAGCTACAGTAGTTAGCCAGAGTTATTTCAGGATGAAATAATTTGAACTTCTGTTTGAATTTAATGCTATGAACTTTTTCCTTTTTGTTACATTTACTATGAATTTCTCACAGGGCAGATTAGAGCCAACATGAAGCACTTTGGTGTGGACTTGTTCCTGTTGAAAGTGCTTTATAAATAAAATGGTATGGTATGGTAACATGGAGGACTCACCAACATATATTATTATTATTATTACTATTATACATATAATATTGTCCAGTGTCTGATGCTGCAGTCATGTTACTGAACTCCCACTGATGGGCTAACCTGGTTCCACCACCAGCAGCAGGATCTTCAGACAGAACAGCTGGTGGGATGTCCTGGTATCTGCAGCCCTCTCTCCATTTGTTTCTTCATGGACATGGAGCTGTGAAATTATGTTGTGCCTCTTCCTCAGCAAAAAGCTCCTCCAGTGGAGACTTTCTGGACAGACTGCAGGGAGGTTCCTAAACAAACAACAGGTTTATCAGTATTATCAGTAAAAAGAGATTATTAAATCATTTTTAAGACTGAGAATGTGTACAATTATTAGCTCTGTTGTTATTGCCTAACTAACCTATTCAATAATTCTTCAAACTGTGACATTCACTCATAATGGAATGAAAGAGAACATAAACAGAAATTATATAATAATGAAAACTAGAGACATTAAAACATTTTAAAAGACACAGAGAACTTTAAATGGATTAAGAATGTTAATAAGTGTTGGATTTGAGTGCAATGTAAGTGCAATCCATGGTTGAATCCACATCTGAAAAGGGATGCAACCTTTTCACAACATATGCTGTAACAGTTCTGTGGCACTCTTCATTCAGTTACACTGACGTTTTTACCTTGGACGCTGGTGAACACTGTGAAGCCATTTCAGGTCGTTTGTCTAAGAAAAAATACAAGCTAACGTTAGCATCGTGTTTGTATTTGAGCTGACTTACCGCTTTAAGCGGAGTATAACTTGTTAGCTGCCTTAATGTTGGTATGAGATGTAGTTTATAGTTTATTTATTTACCTGATGGAGCCGAAGAGGTAGCGATTAGCGAAAAGTTCGGCGGAGCGTTTTGCAGACGGACCACTCTGTACTTCCGGTCGGATACGAAGCGAAAATAATCCGGTGGAGCGCGTCAAAGACGGGACACTATTTTACTTCTCCACCCTCCTTTGCATGATATAAAATTATTGCAAGTGCTGCACTGACCTGACTGGTCATTTTATTAATTAGTACGCTTTCGATCGCGGAATGCTCACTTCCGGTGGATTCTTCTTCGTTGGTTTTCGGGGGCGGCTACTTCCGGTCGGCTAACTAGCATCGAACATAGGAATCGCAAATTAATATTTTGAACGATTCCGGGAAAACCGGACAGTTAGTCCCGGTTCCGAACGATTCTCGATTCTCGATGCTCAACCCTATGCTGGAGTGAGCGCTGCGTAACAACGACGTCACCACGCACGTTTTGTGTCACAGCTTTTTCTGTCCGGGCGGGTTGTTGAAGCAGCCGCTCCAACCCGAACAGAAACAGAAAAACGTCAGTGAAACGTTGTAAAATCCTATCGAAATATCGAAAATATGCTTAAACTTCATATCATCGTTATTGAATAAAAGTATATCGCGATATTTATCGTTATTGAATTATCGTCCAGCACTAATATATATATATATATATATATATATATATATATATATATATATATATATATATATATACATATATACATATATATATAATATATATATATATACATATATATATATATATATATAAAAATAGAGAGAAAGAAAAGAGAAAGTAAGACAAAAAACAACAATTATCAGCGACCAGCGACCACATACAATGACCCCCCCAGGGTCAACTGCGACAACTTCACAGGCCCCCGCCGAAGCCCGCTGCACCGACGTAGCCCCAGGGCTGGTCACCGAGGCCCGGGCACCGGGGACGCCAACCCCTCAGGCCCAGACCCGACAGGACCAGAGGACACGAGCCCCACCAGGCAGCCACCAGGCCGAGCCGACATACGCCCAAGCGCCCAACCCCAGATAGTGAGGGCCCCAAGCACGCCCGCAGGCAAAGAAATGCCCACCAGGGGGCCACGTGGCAGGAGCGCAACACTAAGTAGCCTCAGATGTATTAGAGAGGGGGCATTCCAAGTGCCGCTCCTTTATTATTCATGAAGGACACACAACGCTCGAGCAATGGAAGAGCAGCACGTGATTTTCCTCACAAAGCTGCATCAACTTTGTCCCCACACGGTATCCCACCTGGGGGGACAACAATTGGAATCAGGAGGTCTGCTCGTTTACAGAAGCAGCAACCCCTCAACCCAATAAAATATACTGTTTTGGAGGGAAACAGTAGCTTTCCTGTCCCAACTCATTCTAATAAAATTAATAGACTCCAACTGTCTTTGAAGAGACTCGATCAGGGAAGTCTGTTAACACATCAACGTGAAGGCCCACTCCCCAACCTGGTGGACCCTCAAAGTCTCACACAGGAAGTCACAGCCCAACTGTTTAGGCCAGGATCTGGAATTACTTCCAGCCTGTTAGCTGAAAAAGACAGGCTGATGGCGTCGGGTCTGCCTGAGAACGTGGTGACAACTATACAAAATGCCCGTGCCAGGTCAACACAGTCCCTATACACACAAAAGTGGCGCATCTTTGAAGCCTGGTGCTCAGAAAGAAATATCATTTCTTATGCTTGCGACCTGGCTCAACTATTAACTTTCCTTCAGGAGTTACTGGAAAAGGGTTGTTCTTATTGTTCTTATTCAACGATTAAAGTGTTCCTTGCAGCTATCTTTGCCTGTCACGAGGGCTAGGGATGCAGGACTCCTGGAGCACATCCAATCATAATGAGATATATGAAAGGTGTGCTTCGAACCAAGCCACACAGCAGGACCTTGACCCCTGGTTGGGATCTCGGTCTGGTCTTGGGGGCTCTTTGCGACCCACCATTTGAGCCTCTCAGCGAGATTAAGATAGATCTTCTATCTTACAAAACTGCTCTTCTCCTGGCTCTTTGCTCGGCGAAACGCGTGGGTGACCTCCATGCATTGTCTGTACACCCAATGTGTACCAGATTCGCCCCTGACGGGTCAAAGGTCACACTAAGGCCTAATCCCGCATACACTCCCAAGGTCTTGACTCTGAACCATAGGAGTCTGGACTTTGATCTCTCCTCCTTTCCACCTGCTCCTGTCCTCACTCAGGAACAGGAAAGGCTACAGGCTCTCTGCCCAGTGAGGGCTTTACGCACCTACATGCAGAGAACAGCCGAATGGAGGAAAACAAACCAACTGTTCGTCTGCTTTGCCGCACCTGCTACAGGAAAGGCCCTATCAAGACAGCGCCTCTCACATTGGGTGACGGAGGCCATTAAGAGGGCATACGGTAGCAAAGGTCAACAAGTGCCCCCTGGAGTCCATGCTCACTCAACCAGGGGCTTGGCCACTTCCTGGTCATTGTTCAAGGGCGTGTCAGTTGCAGACATTTGTGCTACTGCGAACTGGAGCTCTTTAAACACTTTTGCAAAGTACTACAGTTTGGATGTTACTGCGTGTGATGTCACTCAGGCTGTTCTTTCTAATACACAATAGAAAGTAGCTTTGAGATGCCTTCTGGTCAAGGGCAGGCGTTCACACTAACAGGCATTTTACTGAGCATTTCAAGGGCGTGAATGAATTACGTTCCCATAGCAAGTATGTTGCACCGAGAGACTGAACTGAAAGGGAACTGAAAGTTATGCACCATAACTCATGTTCCCTGAAGGAAGGGAACGAGGTGCAACATAGCTGGCCCTTTTCAATGCTGAAAGCTTGGTGAAGTGCAATTTCTGAGGAAGATAGAGGGCGTCAGTCGCCTAAGTACCTAAAGGGCGATACCTCTGGCGCGGGGTGACGCCCCCTGCCGTAAAAGGCGTGAATTCATTCAACCTTTATTTATACAGGCTAGCCTCGTTGAGTCACGGGGACTCATTTACAAGAGGGACCTGTCTCACTCACACCAAACAACCATCCACTCTCACACTCACACCTAGGGTCAATTTAGAGTCACCAATCAGCCTAACAAGCATGTTTTTTGGTCTGTGGGAGGAAACCGGAGTACCCGGAGGAAACCCACGCATGCACGGGGAGAACATGAATGTATTCCTTCAGGTAATCGCGCGGGGGCGCAATTCCCATAGCAAGTATGTTGCACCTCGTTCCCTTCCTTCAGGGAACATGAGTTATGGTGCATAACTTTCAGTTTTGTGTGGTCTCAACTCAAGTTCACATTTTTCAGCCACATTCTTCTTAATTCCTCATCTGTAGGTATGAAACTATAGCTCTTTTCACAGGAACTCTTTATGTTTTGGGTCTGTGTTCAAACTCTGTTGTTGTAGCCACTGATTTAGTTAAGTCTGGTTGTCCAAGGAGCCGTGAACACAACAGATACCTGAACTCAGCATGGACATTTTAGTAAACTTTATGGTTGTAAAATGAATGTAAACAAAACAAAAACAGAGTTTTATCTGCTGAATTACTTTCAAATAAACTGTGGTCCGTGCTCCACTACCATGGTTAACCAATGCTTACTGCTACTTCCAGTCTGACAGGAAGTTGTGCCCAGAATCATTTAAACAATAGGTCCCCCAGGAATACGTTTTGTTTTATTATTTTTTAATTTTTACTTTATTTATCATTAAACAGTATAAATGTAACTTCCAACAGAGAGAAGAAAAAAAGAGCAAAAAGATAAATAAAGATTAAAGAGAAGAAACAAAATAAACAAAAATTAAATAAATAAAATTTAGTCAATAGTGTTCGTTCAGTGCTCATGAGCATAGAGTTCGGGGTTTTCCAAGAAATGAAGGTCCTCTACCTTCTTGAAGAGATTCACAGCAGTTGTTTTTCCTCATATATTTCAGTGATGAAAAGAAGAGGCAACAAAGTTTGGTTTAGATTTAAGAAATCTATTCTTGTGAATAAAAAACTTCCCTAGAATGATAAGAGTGTTAATCATCAGATCATGTACAGAGTTTTTTGCGATAAAACCATACATGACATTTTCAAATTTCAATTCTGGAATCTGTACTGTATATATGTAGACAACCAGTGAGGTAAACCATCCCAAAAAAAGGCATTAGTATATTTACAATCATAAAAATGTGGTCAGTGGTGTCAGTGAGTTCGTTACAAAATGAACAATTAGACATTCAAAGCCAAAATATTTAGATAGAAAATCATCAGGGGGGTATATTCTGTTGGGAATTTTGAAATTAATCTCTTTTGCTTTAGGTGTGACAGGGAGTTTGTAAAATTTGATCTTACGTGTTCAGCATCTTTTCTGGAGAAGGAATTTAGAATTGAGTTTCGGGAAGAGGAACAGGGATCTAGCTCTCTGTTGAGTATGAGACGAATAGCATAGTTGGTTAGATTTTTTTTTTTCCATTCATTCATTCAACCTTTATTTAAACAGATAAGTCACATTGAGCCTCGAAGACTCATTTACAAGTGAGATGTGTTTGGACAGACAATAAAAAGTGAAAAATCACACATAGGGTTTGGAGACAAAAAAAAAAAATCCTAACACACTTTTGACCTCTGTTTGAAGGTCAAAAATGTGATCATGAAAAAAACATCTCGCACATCAACATAATGACGCCGACATTACGCAGAGGGGACGGAGGGGAGGTGAGCAGCCACAGACAAAACACAGAGGCACTGCAGAGTTCAGATAAAATCACTCGGTTCATATAGTTCCCTCTGGAGAGATCCGTGCACACTCGAGGACAACCAGAGACAAATCCAGAGTCCTGAAATGACAGAATGTTTATTCAGCTGGGCTCCTCTGAAAAGTCCATAGAAATTCTTCAGTAGGAGGGGAGGGAGGGGGGGTGAGCGTCAGGTTTACAAAACTTCTACAGGCGTGTTGAGATAAGACGGCCTGACAAGGCCAGTCAGTGAGCCAAATTTCAGATAAACACAATTGTTTTGGGGACAGGCAGAACTTTAATGACATCTACCTTCAGTCTGTGTCGGTCCACTCACTTCCTAAATGTCCAAATTAAAATGACCAAACAAATGGAACGAGCCTGAGAATAATCCCCGAGATGTAATCCATTCTGCCAAGAGTCTGGGTTCTCGAGACATGAACCAAGCCATCATGTAAGGCAGGCCGCCTGACCAGGTCCAGATTTGCTGCTGACAACTTCCTTTTGTGTTGATAGACCAGGAACCAGCCAAATCCAAAAAGCAGGAACCAGTTATCATAAATGCAGTTATAAATGTGTCCTTAAGACCCACAGATGACAGCAGAGATAGACACATCATCAAGTCTTCCAAGTCAATGAGATATCCAGCTGTGTGCATGCCAACAGGGCAAATCGGCTCGCCTACAGCTTGTCTTCTTGTTGAAGAAATGTTATCAGTTGTGTTGAAGAAATGTTATCAGTTGTGTTGAGGGACCAACTGACCAAAATGAAGTCCATAGATTTGGAACATTTTGTAGAAGAGAGGCTCTCAGACAGTTTCACAGACAAGAAAGAGCAAAAGCAAAGCGGAGACCGAGAGGTGACGTCCGCCCTTGAGAAGAGCAAGTGTTGAATGTTTGGAGTGCAAAGGATTTAGATGATTCACTAAAAGCAGGGGAAGATTCGTATTTGGAGAGAAGCATGTACAGGTGCCAAGATAACTTCAAAGACCACAGCGTGCCCACTCTGTTTTACAGAAACAGAACATCTCAGTTTCCTCTCATCTAAAGTCCCCCCGGTCACCTCCCACCCAGCACTCAGGCACAGACAGTGAATATTAAAAACCCCGTTCACATTTTTGCTCAGCGACAACTCCCATGATGCATTACTGCAGCTGTCCCTCCTTTGCTCCTCAGTTTACTTAAAAGGCCTGCAGGCTTGTGTCTGTTTAGGCTCAAGCGGCTTGTTTAAGCACGATGATTACATATTCATTATTTATTTAGAGACGGCCGTACAAAGCCCTCACTCCATCACCCATAATTAGTGTGTCTTAATTAGGCCCTGCTAATGGTGGAGCTGTCGTTTAACTGGGAGCAACCTGCTGCTTCTGCCTAAATGACACGTCTCCCAGGGACAGGTTGATGCTGTAGCTGCTGGTGTGCAGCAAATTGCACAGGGCACAGGAAAGAAGCAGTCCTCTAAGAGCAGCAGAAGGAACGTGCATGCTACTATCCTCCGCGACGTGCAACCATCGTGCATCCTGGGTAAACTCACAGCCAAGTGAGGCTCACATGCTGGATTACGTTTAACAGAAACGCTGCTGCGTAATGTTCATGCAACTTAACTGTTTTCCTGTTGCAAACTGAAAACTAGCAGGATTTGCTAAATGTTGTGCTGTTAACAATACAAGCTAATGTTCTATACAGTTTTTTACAGAAACTAAAGTGCATGCACAAATTGTGGCACTCCGTGCTATTCTGGTGTTCAAGGCTGACATTCAAATCCAGCCAGGCTTTCAGAATCAGCTTTACTGTCACTGCACCGGAGCACAACCAAATTACTCTTCACTACAGCCTGTCTGAGTAAAACATAAACTTCCAGTGCTTTACACCTGCTTTTTGTTCACTTTATCATAAAAACATGATTTTTACTTTATTGCATTGGTATTTTATGTTGTGGTGAACAGGCAAACAAAGGTGAAAAGAATAAAAGAAATATTATTGAACAAGTTCTTCATGGATGTTTGAACTTGATACAAGTGAACGCAAATATGAAACTTGAAGATTAAAAAAAATACAACTAATGTTTTGTCATGTAAAGAGGATGTAGTTGGTGATATTAATAGATATACACAAACATCAAATAATAGTTGATTTGATATCAATGAACCAGACATAGGCCTGAAATAATCCAGAATACAAAGCTTCACAAAACACTGACGTTGAGCATTAGTAACTCTAAAACGGTTGATTCTAAGTGCAACATGTTCTCTTGACACACATCATAAAGTATTATGTGTGTAACTCACTGATAATCATACACACGGACAGAGGGGAAATGAAAAATGTTTAGGAGGAGGGCAGCCATTTTGGATTGTACAGCATGGTTAGTCAGGGATGTTTGACCTTCAGAGACAGAATTCTGTTTTCAGGAGTTATTCAAGATTGTTCCAGCGCAGATCTTTCTCAGATCTATAACATATACAGGTAGTCCCCGACTTACGAGCGCTCTGACCTACGATCGCCCGGACTTACGAGCTGGCGAAAGAGAAGTAAATTTGTAAAAAATACAGCACTTTTTTGTGTTTTTAGATGAAAGTGTGTTAGCTAACCGTTTGGAAACACGTTTCCGACCATGTTTATGAACTAATATGAACGTTTTTGATGAAAAACGAGTGTTCGTAGTAGCGCTAGCATAAATGTTCCAACTTACGAGCGAAAATCCGGACTTACGAGAACACGTGCTTCGTGTTCCAACTTACGAATTTTCGTGTTACGAGCAACTCGCAGGAACGGAACTCGCTCGTAAGTCGGGGACTACCTGTAGTACAAAGTAGCACCTTGAGATTTTCAATAATGAAAAGTGTGTTATCAATTGAATTCATTATTATTATTATTATCTTGAAAATTCTGACTTCAAAGTAGAACCTGAATGCATCACTGTCTGTTTTGGTACAAATACACTGATCTTATGTTCCTACTACTAACTTCTGTGTATACAGGTACTACAATAACAGAAAGACTGAAGAGAACCTCATTTTATGTTGATTTTGACTCACCTCATCTTCTTAAGTGAATATTTAGATAGATTAATAGATTTTAGTTCTGCAGTGGCGGCTCTTAAATGGGGGGTTCCGCAGGGGTCCATCCTGGGTCCTCTCTTGTTCTCCTTATACCTGCTGCCACTCGGTGCTATTTTCCGGAAACACAACATACCCTTCCACTTCTACGCCGATGACTGTCAAATTTACTTCCCCCTAAGACAAAATGGTACATGCTCTATTCAACCTCTGCTCGACTGCCTGGCTGACATCAGGGACTGGATGGCTTTAAATTTCTTAAGCTTCAACGATAAGAAGTCTGAAGCCATATTGTTCCTTCCCAATGACACAACCTCAAACCACTGCATTGACCTGTCTGCTCTACCCCTGTCTGAAAAACAAAAAGTCACAAATCTGGGAGTGATAATGGATCCTTCCATGAAACTCAACAGTCATGTAAACATGATCGTCAAATCCTGTTTTTTCCAGCTGAGGCGTCTGTCTAAGCTGAAGCCCATATTATCCAAAAAGCACCTGGAGACAGTGATTCACGCATTCATTACATCTAGGCTTGATTACTGCAATTCACTTCTGTTTGGCGTCAGTCAAGCCACCATTGCACGATTACAACTGGTTCAGAACGCAGCTGCCCGATTTTTAACCAGCACACGCAAAAGAGAGCACATTACACCAATCTTGGCCTCCCTTCACTGGCTACCGGTTCATCTTCGAATCCAATTCAAAATTCTCATGTATGTCTACAAATCGCTGAACAGTCTCGCCCCCGCCTATCTCTCGGATCTGATACACCCATATGTCCCTCCACGTGCTTTGAGGTCAGAGGATCAGGTACTCTTAATAGTTCCAGAAACTCGCCTTAAGCGCAGAGGTGACAGGGCGTTCTCTGTAGCAGGACCAAGACTCTGGAACGAGTTACCGCTGCTCATCAAACAGGCCCCCTCCCTCTCGGTTTTCAAATCCCGGTTAAAAACTCACTACTACTCCATTGCTTTCAATGCCAGCTGATTTGTATTGGATCGTTTGATTTATGATCTGCAATGTTTTTATGTTTTTCGCATTGTACTTCATTGTCTGTGTTGCCTGTTACGTGTTTGTTTGTTCAGCACTTTGGTGTGGACTTGTTCCTGTTTAAAGTGCTTTATAAATAAAATGGTATGGTATGGTATTTTTAAAGTTGGGATCTGTGGAGTCGTTATTAGCAGTTAGTATCTTTCCTGCAGTGCACAGAAGTCAAAACAATCTCATTTAGGAGAATTACAGAGAACGTGCACTAAGATAAAACAGTTCCAAAGTAGTTCCGAGTCCAGAGGACCTGACTTAACTTTGTTCGATTTTTTTTTAACCTGGATTATTGAACATGAACTTTGATGTTTTGAACCACTTCGGCTATGGCTGCCTCATAGTGGACGAGGGAGAGGGAGGACTCCAGAAACCATCTTATCACCATCAAACTGGTTGGCCCACTATAGGATTGAGTGTGTTATGGCTCCTCGGACTGATGAAGTCCTTTGGATGAAGGATGAAACGTTTCAACAAAAAGAAACCGTCCAGAGGACCTGACTTAACTTAATGGATTTTTTTTACCTGGATTATTGAGCATGAAGTTCCAAAGTAGATTTCATTATTTAAAACATCTCAATCTTCCACCATGTGACAGTGGTTTAAAATAATCTGGTTTAACAAACTTTTACATAACGTCTATTTTGCAGCAGGCAGTTATTTACACGAGCCAGTAGTTCTTTACAATGACCGTGTTGGAACATAATTTTTTGCAATAAATAATGCATGAAACATGTCTGAAACATGCACTGCAGAACATAACATGTTCAAGTATCAGGGCAGCAACAATCAAATACAGAAATAAAATGGTGTAAAAATCAGTCAAAATGTTTTTATGGACTGATATAAAAATATTTAACACCAGATTACTTTCTGATTGAATTGTTCTGATCAAGTTTGCTTCCATTTACTCTCACTTGTCACTCACTTTTGGCCCTAAATAAATCCCACAGAATGATACTATCACTACCGTGCTGGAGTGTAAGGATGATTTAATAAAGAGATGCTCAAGTGCATGAAGAAAATTAGTTTGTGGCAAAGTTTGAATAACTTGGAAGCACTTGTGTTTATTCTGCGTGGTAGCACAGAAGTTTGTGTCTTTTACTCGAGTTGGCTCAGCTGTCAGTCACACCCGTCCTCCCACTCTGACTCCTGAAGACTAAAACATCCATTTTACAAGAGCAAACACCTCTTCCTTACATTTTTAAAAAGCAAAACCTTTCTTCTTTTATTCACCTCTACGTGTCTGTTGTTACAAGTCACCACTGACAAAGTGTGCATTCGGTGGTTCTGTCAGGAACGAGGGAATTACACGTGCACTGATTGCATTTTGAGTGTGCTTGCAGCCACCGATTGTTCACACGACTTGTTTCCAATTTTCCGTGATTACTCATCCACTCTCCCACTCAAGTGCTTGCAGATATAGATTTGCATCTCAGTGTCTGTCTCATCTTCAGGAACTGTGCGTGCGGCTGTGTTTGCGTCAGCTTTCACAATGATTGGATGATTGTTTGCATGTATTCCTTTACTTTTTAATGAAGGCCACTCTCACGTGGTTGCACTGTACTGTAGATAAACAGAAGAGGCTAAAAATGTTGAGTCAGGTCCTCTGGACAGATTCTTCTTGTTAAAATGTTTCGTCTTTTATCCAAAAGACTTCTTCAGTCTGAGGAGCTGCAACAAACTCAGTCTTATAAATAGCACCTTCTCATAGTGGATCAAACAGTTTGCTGCTAACATCCAGAACTAGCTGTTCACATGATCAAGGAGGACCATCAGCCTATTGACCTGTTAGTGCCCAGAGTGAAACTAGCAATAACAGCATTGTAAGAGGAGGTCAGTTGAACACGGAGTGAAGGAAGCCATCTTTGTGAAGAGAACCCATCAGGGCATCGTGACACTAACAGGTCGTTAAGGCCCCAGTATAGCTCTGCGTTCGTCCGAACGCCACGCGCGTTCTGTGCGCAGGCAGTTCGCAGTATAGCTCTGCGTTTGTTCTCACGTTAATGCTCGCGTTTTCACTCCAAATTCTTGACGTCATTTGAGCAGATGCAGGGCAGAGCGTTTACCTACGGGACATATTGAGGTCGCTGATTGGTCTTTTGCTGACACGCCTACTGAATTGATTGACAGGTTGGGTGGGGAAAAAAAAGACATGAGCTGGCAGCTGGCTCTGTCTGCAGCCGCTGCGGTGTTCTGTGTTTATATGTTAATAAAAATGTCTAAAAAATAAAATAAAAACAGGGAGCATTGGTCCAGCACACCAGAACACCAGGAAATCTGCAGAGCCTCGCGCAGCCACGTTGGACATGAGTTTAATTTGCTCGTGACAAATTCATTCATTTCCTCATCATTTCAGTCATGGAGTCAGTGGAGGAGGAAGCAATCACTTGACTTTTGGCAAAAAAACAAAAGAAAAGTCCAGATCAAGGATGAAGAAGGGGAATTTAATACATTTGTGTCTCATACAAAAGAGTCTGGCGCCGGGCAACGCGCTTGCGTACGCGGTCGTAAAATTCGAGCTTGGCGCGTTCGCGCCTGTGTTCAAAGGCTTGTGCCTCTGCGTTCGAATGGCGTTGAGCGACGTTCGGCCGAACGCAGAGCTATACTGGGGCCTTAAAACTGATGGTCCTCCTTGATCATGTGAACAGCTAGTTCTGGATGTCAGCAGCAAACTGGTTGATCCACTATGAGAGGGAGCTATTTATAAAACAGTGTATTGCAAACATGCAGCTCTTATTGCTCTTCAGACTGAGTTAAGCCCCCAGTATAGCTCTGCATACGTCCAAACGCGCAGCTGTACGCATGTACTACGCAGAGGTACAAGCATAGCCCCGCAGGGCATGTAGGCGCAAAGCTCAAATTTTACGACCGCGTACACAAACGCATTGTCTCACAATAAACTGCCCGGCGCCGGACTGTTTTGTATGCGACACAAATGTATTAAATTCCCCTTCTTCATCCCTGATATGGCCTTTTCTTTTGTTTTGTTTTTGCCAAAAGTCAAGTGATAGCTTCCTCCTCCGCTGACTTCATGACTGAAATGATGAGGAAATGAATGAATTTGTCACAAGCGAATTAAACTCGGGTCCAACGTGGCTGCAGGAGGTTCTGCAGATTTCCTGGTGTGCTGGTCTGATGTGTGGACTGCAGCACTAGCACTCCCTGTTTTTATTTCATTTTTTAGAACTTTTTATTAACGTATAAAACACAGAACACCACTGCGGCTGCAGCTGCCAGCTCTCGTCTTTTTTCCCCCCACCTGACCTGTCAATCAATTCAGTAGGCGTGTCAGCAAATGACCAATCAGCGACCTCAATTTGTCCCGTAGGTAAACGCTCTGCGCTGCAGCTGCTCAAATGACGTCAAGAATTTGGTGCGAAAACGCGGGAATGTACGCAAGAACGTACGCTGGGGTGTGGGGCTGAACGGTCTGCGTACAGTACGCACGTACGGACACGCGTATGGACGTACGCAGAGCTATACTGGAGCCTAGACTTTTGGACAAAATATGAAATGTTTCAACAAGAAGAACCCATCCAGAGAACCTTTACTTTTGTAGATGTTTCTACCTGGATTGTTGAGCATGCATCGGAAACAGAAGAGGCATTTCACCACCAAATGAAAGGCTCTGCTGTCTTTTTATTTTTTATCCGACATGACAAATTTGATTCATTTAAAAATCCACTTCCATCTGACTGGGGAGCAGGAGTTGAGATGTGTGGATGTTCTAAGTTTTCAGGTAGTCCCGTCATCTTGAATTAAAGGCTTAGTTTTCCTTTTTTTAATCCATATCCCTCACTGCCTTCCATACCACAGCTTTGAACCATGTTCAGCTTATTTTCAGAAATAACAGAGTTGTAGCTGCTTTGGTAAAAAAAAAAAAT
>JBBPBX010050535.1:10084-20141 GCA_038048925.1 Garcialebias charrua
AGGTACAGGGAACCCCCGACCTACGACTCCACCGACCTGCGAACCACGGGACCTACGAACGAGCCAAAGTTGAAGAATGCCATCGACGTACGGCAAAAAGTTCGTGACCTACGAACGAACCAAGTCAAAATATATAATCGAGCTACGGCAGACTGGATGCACAGACCTGCTCACATCAGGACCACAGACCTGAACTGACACCTGCCTGAACTAACAGCTGGCCTAAAATGCTCCCAACATTCATTGTTGAGCAATGGCTAAGCAGTTCCATCAGATGCAGGTTTGATCATGAGAAAAACATCTGTCTACCTACACTTCAGTCAAAGTAAGGCAATTTTGTTTCATTTTTCTGCTGCTTCTAGCTTTTTCTGAGTTCATGGACTTCTTTCTCATGCACATGGACACTCATCAACGCACTGGTTTCAAAAACATGATGGTTGCAACATGTTTCTGATAGATGTGATGCTGCTGATGGATTTATGGATTCATGTGTGATTGTTGACATCATTTTGCTGATGTCAGTTCCTGCTGATTTCCTGCAGTTCTGATGTGAAGTTGCTGATGTACAGTTACTGTGTGTGTTTATGGATGAATGTGTGGTGTAATGGTTTAGATAAGTGTTTGTAAATAAAGTTCTGTGCATGTTTATGGCCCAGTATGTCAGTCTCATGCTGTTAAATGTGTGCGCGGCGCACCGTTAGCGGTATTTCCGCGACCTACGAACAGAATAACGACCTACGAACGGGACGATATTTTCACCCCCAAGCTACGACAGGATCGACCTGCGAACGGTTCTTAACTCCCGAACTCGTTCGTAGGTCGGGGGTTCCCTGTATATGTGGTACATGCGGTGGAACGAGATTATGAATACAGGGTGCCAGTTACATCCATCCATCCATCCATCCATCTTCTTCCGCTTATCCGGGGTCGGGTCGCGGGGGTAGCAGCCTAAGTAGGGAGACCCAGACTTCCCTCTCCCCAGCCACTTGGAGCAGCTCCTCCGGGGGAATCCCAAGGCGTTCCCAGGCCAGCCGAGAAACATAGTCCCTCCAGCGCGTCCTGGGTCTCCCTCTGGGTCTCCTCCCGGTGGGACATGCCCGGAACACCTCACCAGGGAGGCGTCCAGGAGGCATCCGGTTAGGATGCCAGTTACATCTCACAATAAAATGTAAAAGAATAACAGTAATAAAGTATCATATGACGTAAGAAAAAAATAAATTAAATATACACTAAGCCACACTAGTGTGCCGCGAGTGATCGTCAGGTGTGCCGTGGAAATTATCCAATTTCACTTAACTGGTCTAAAAAGATTTTTTTGAAAAGAAATTAATTATCTGCGTTCAGCCGTACGCCGCTCTACGCCGTTCATACGCAGAGGCACACGCGTATCCCCACAGGGCATGTACGTGCAAAGCTCAATTTTTACGACCGCGAACGCAAGCACGTTGTCACACAATAAACTGCCTGGCGCCGGACTGTTTTGTATGTGACACAAATATATGAAAATCCCCTTCTTCATCCCTGATCTGGACTTTTCTTTAGTTTTTTTGCCAAAAGTCAAGTGATCGCTTCCTCCTCCGCTGACTCCATGACTGAAATGATGAGGAAATGAATGAATTTGTCACGAGCGAATTAAACTCGGGTCCAACGTGGCTGTGCGAGGTTCTGCAGATTTCCTGTCTGATATGTAGGTTGCAGGACCAGAGCTGCCTGTTTTTAGTTTATTTTTTAGAACTTTTTATTAACATATAAACACAGAACACTGCTGCGGCAGAAGCTGCCAGCTCTCGCCTTTTTTTCCCACCCGACCTGTCAATCAATTCAGTAGGCGTGTCAGCAAAAGACACAGACACATGAACAGAAGAGGACTCATTCTAATAAAAGATCACCAGCTTATAGCATGTATATATCAATACCAAACCAAAATAATAATGAAACATATTATCATTAATCATTGAGACAGTACAGTGAGAGTTACATTTTGTTTGGATTTACTTTTACCGGGGACGCAACGACACCGACTCCTTTGTGCTTGTATGCGGTGAGAAGCTGTTTATTTCATTCCTGTTCAAGACACTTGGATAAGAATGACTATATATATTAAATATAGGCGGATACAGATTATCTTTGTTTACAATTTTGGTTGGTGGTATGCCTCGTGATTTTTTCAATGAAAACACTGTGCCTTGGCTCAAAAAAGGTCGAAAAACACTGCACTAAGCACTAATGGCACAAAAACAATAAAACAATATGCGGAACAGCAGCATGAACATGAGTCTGTGTGAGCAGATGAGCACAAATTAACACAGCAACATGAAACATATCAGCAGCAACAGCTAAGAACTGAAACCCCCGCAATAAATGAGGGACTGCTGTAAACAGGAAGTGAATTACAATGTCAATGATTTTTACAATGAAAAGGGTTCATTTTGGTAAGAATGGTTATATGCCTATAGTTAGTTTTCTCTTATTTAATGGGTCCCTTAAGCAAACGCTACCCTTCACAAGCTAGCATTTAATATACGGTGTAAAAAGTAAGTGCAGCAGGACATCAAGATGTCGCACAGCTTCATCTCTGCAGCACTGAGCAGAAATTTAATTTTTGATCAATTACATTTCAACAACTGAACAAAGAAGCTCTAAAATACTTAAAAATAACTATTAACACATATTTTGTGATTAAGATGATTTTTACAATGTGACACACTTTGAATATCAAGTTGGAAGACAAAAGTCGATCGGTTCATCTGGACGGCAGAGGGTTAACTCTTCACAAAGCTGCTGCAGCAGGAGAAATGTGCAGGGCAGAGAAGGAGATCAGTTGATCAGCTGCAGGAGGGAGCTTCCCCTTGCACTTGTGGGCTTCACATATGGTTCAAAATCATTTAAACTTGTTTATTTTAAATAAACAATCCTAGGCTCATCCATCAATCAGCTAATTGTGTCATGTCCAATCTTTTTTTGAAAAACCACGATGTAGTGAATCTGCAAAAAACGAAATGTGAAGTAGTGAGGGACTACAGTATCTCCAGTTTGACCTTCTCTCCACTGGCTCCCTGTCAAATCTAGACTAGAATTCAAAACATTACTTCTAACCTACAAAGCTCTCAACAACCTATCTCCATCTTATATTAGGATCTTATTGTTCCATATTTTCCCAGCAGAGCACTTCGCTCTCAGACTGCAGGCTTACTTGTGGTTCCTAGAGGTTCCAAAAGCAGAATGGGAGGAAGATCTTTCAGTTATCAGGCTCCTCTTTAGTGGAACCAACTTCCAGTTTCTGTCTGTAAGACTGACACATTGTCCAGTTTGAAGACTGGGCTTAAGACTTTACTTTTTGATAAGCTTGTCTGCAGATTTGAAGTTATTGTGAAGAAGAGGCTCAATGACCATTTTTATTAATTCTATGGATCACTGTGCACAAAAAAAATCAACATTAATAATAATAATAATAATAATAATAATAATAATAATGAAATCCATTTATAATGCACTTTTCATTAATAAAAATCTCAAAGTGCTACAAAGTGTAACAAAGCAAAGATCAAAATAAAACAAGTGATAAAATCAAATAAAATCAATAATAATATCGACTAAGATCAAAGATAAAATCATGTGGATGCAGATTAGGCTTGCTTAAAAAATAAATAAAATAAAACAAGTGATAAAATCAAGTAAAATCAATAATGATATCAGCTAAGATCAAAGATAAAATCATGTGGAGGCAGAATAGGCTTGCTTAAAAAGAAAGGTCTTTATGCTGCTTTTAAAGTCAACCAGTGACTGTGGAGCTCTCAGGTCATCAGGGAGGGAGTTCCACAGGCGGGGGGCAGCCACACAGAATGCTCGGTCTCCCATGGTCCTCAATTTGGTCCGAGGAATATGAAGGAAATTACTGTTCTGTGATCGTAGAGACCGGGTGGATGAATATGGTGCAAGAATGTCCTTTAGATAGTCAGGTGAAGTGCCGTGCAAGCATTGATGGGTAATGAGAGCAGTTTTGTACTGAATTCTGTAGGTGACAGGAAGCCAATGGAGGTTATGGAGAATGGGTGTAATATGTTCAAATTTACGAACTCTCAACAGAATCCTTGCTGCACTGTTTTGAATGTATTGAAGTTTCTGAAGGTTTTTGCCAGGGATACCAATAAACAGGGAGTTGCAGTAGTCGAGCCTGGAGGAGACAAAGGCATGGACGAGTTTCTCAGCATCAGGAAAAGTCAGAGATGGGCGAAGTCTGGAGATGTTTCGAAGATGGAAGAAGCAAGTTTTAAACAGATGCTTAATGTGATTTTCAAATGTAAGATGAGAGTCCATTTTTATTCCAAGATTTGTAACAGAGGTGGAGAGGGGGATGTCTTGACCAGAGAAGGAGATTGTTGTTAAAGTTGATGTTTGTATCTGGTGAGGGGTGCCAATCAATATGGCCTCAGTCTTCGAGCAGTTTAATTGAAGAAAGTTCTGATTCATCCATGCCTTTATTTCCTCCAGGCAGGCAGAGAGAACAGTGAGTGAAGACGGAGATAGGGATGATGATGATGTTCCAGTCCTGATGTAAAGCTGTGTGTCGTCGGCATAGCAGTGAAAAGAAATGTTGAACTGATTAATAATTTGACCTAAAGGCAGCATGTAGAGGGAAAACAGCAGGGGCCCCAGAACTGACCCCTGAGGGACACCACAGGAGACACCGACTGTCTGGGAAGTGGCATTGCCAAGGCTAACACATTCCAGCCTATTGGAGAGGAAAGAATTGAACCAGTCCAGGACAGTGTCACAGAGACCGACCTCCACATGAAGACGGTGGAGGAGGATACTATGGTCCACAGTGTCGAAGGCTGCAGTGAGGTCAAGGAGGACAAGGATGGAGGGAGAACCAGTGTCAGCAGCCATGAGGACATCATTTGTTACTCTCAGCAGTGCAGTCTCAGTACTGTGAGCTGCTCTGAATCCAGACTGGAACTTCTCATACAGAGAGTGTTGCTGTAGGTGGTCCTGCAGCTGAGCAGCAACTGCTTTCTCCAGCACTTTGGACAGAAATGGGAGGTGGGAAATTGGGCGGTAATTAGAAAAAATGTCGGGATCCAAATTAGATTTTTTCAGAAGAGGCCTAATGATGGCAGTTTTTAGAGGCAATGGAACATGACCAGATTGTAGAGACTTGTTTATTATTTGTGTGATTAATGGGCTTATTGCAGAGTGATTGGATTTTATGAGAGGGGAAGGGATCCAGGGCGCAGGATGAAGGCTTCATTTTCTTGATGATGGTCTCCACCTCACTCTGAACGACTTCATCAAAGCTGCACAGGGTCCCAGAAAGCAGACGGGTAGATGGCACACTAAGATCAGGGAGGTTGTGGAGCTGAGATCTGATAGTGTCAACTTTGTTTTTAAATGATGAGATTAAGTATTTTCCAAGATTTTTTTTTTTACTGTTTTATTTCAACAAAAGCTTTAATGTCATAACGCGGTAAATTATTTTACCCTTAACCTTCATTTCCACATTGCAGCCTGCTCCTTTAAATATTCACTACTTTGAACATTGTTGGAGTGAGGAGAGGAGGTGGGTGAGACACATGAAGTGGAAACAACACACATGAGAGCTTAGGAGGTGTCCATGGAGCCAGCTGCAGCCTTCTCATCCAGTGCTTGACGTTAACCCAAACATACGGTTCATGGGCAGAGATAAGATAGTGTCTTGGGAGATGATTTTGAATATGCACCCTGTGTGCATAGTTTCATTCCACCTCATGTACCACATGTGATGTGAATGACAGACACCTTGACCTTGATAATATGTCCTGGGCTTCTTGTTCTCAGCCATAGTAATATCCATAACCTTTGACCAAAAAATATCCGACAATAATCATTTAAACTCAAATTAGATTCAATAAGTAAAAATGTTATATACTGACTGAAACAAAAGGTAATGCAAACATTTGGGTTTCTTCAGGGATTGTGACAGTGAGTTAACTCGAACAAAGGATTGGCAATCGCACAGGATGCCCTTCCTGACACAACCACTGAGCTACCACAGCCCTCTGTGTGGAGCAGGGAGTTGCCATCTAAAATGCTTGAGGGAGGAGATGGAGGATTAAAGGTCTTGCCAGTGTGTGGGAAGTGAGGGTGGAGGAAGGTGTGAATGCTTCACTTTTTACCTGCCTGCATTTTTTATGTAACGGTTGGAAATCAAACCAGCAACCTCCCAATCACAGCTACACCTTCTCTAACCTCTGCAGCACATCTAGAGAAAGACATGTGGCAGTTGTAAAAGTTTTTGTGCCATGTGGTATATGTTGAAATAAGCAGACAAAACGAGAGCCACCTGTGAAGAAGACACTTTTGAGCAGCTTTCAGCTGAAATGGTAGCAGCTCTGAATGGGACACCTTCTTACATTAACTGCATGGAAGTTATTTAGCCTCTGTGCTGGGCTGCATTAGATGATGAAACATCATTATTAACATAAAGAAGTTTCAGAAAAGACATTAGCAAACAACTGCTCCTTTATTTATTAATAATAAAGTGGGTTAGCCACCAGAACCCTGGATGTTTTTTCTGCCAGCAGGTGATCGAGTCCCACTTAACGTAAATAACCTGTTGCCTTCACATTAAGTTCATTGTTATGCCCAAATCTCCCATTATGATCCAAATCAAATTAATGATTTTGTTACATTAAATTTATTTCACCCTGTCAGGCTCAGGTTTACATTCTCTTTTATGACAATTATACTTGATATATTATTGGTGGCATCACTGAGGTGATCTGCAGGACACTGATTTGTTCAGAAATGAGTGTGTGTCTGTTTATGTGTGCTGGCAGGTATCCCGTTAGCATCTCAGTAAATATAGATAAAATAATGAATATTTTCATTGCCACTGTGATGATACAATTGGTTAAAGATGCTAGAATATCCCTCCAGCCTTAAAAAGATTGTTAATCAATGTTTGTTTAAATTTGCAGGACAAACATCCTAAACATACAAAACTAACATTTGCAGAGTAGAAAAAAAAGGAAATGTTCCACTTCCTACCTCATTCTTACTGAGTGGCCTGCATCTCGGTAACTGTTTTAGAATAGACTGTTTTGTTTTGTTATTTTCAGGAAATGAAATAAAACGATGATATAAACATGGTCTTCCTCCTGTAAATGCTAGCATATGCTTAATATTTATTTTTGTGGGGGGCTTAAGGAAAATGGTACAAATTGGGGTCTAGAGCAGCAAATTGCAAACTTTTCAGCTTTTGACTAAAATAAAAGTCACCGATTTGAAAGCCCATTGCTGGAAGATGAACAAATATTGCCAAGTAACTTAGTCAACTCTCTTCTTTTTTTTTATCACTTATGATTGTTTATCATCTCTCTGTGAAAAGTAAGACTAAATATGCTGTTGGCACATCTTTAAGGTTGGTTTACTTTTAATAAAAATTTTCATTTAAAATGAAAAGATGTCACTGTACCGACTGCTTGTTCAACTGCCATTTTTTCTCATCATCAACTATCAATGAGATTTAGATTACAGTGGTCCCTCGTTACTTATGCCTCTTTTCCACCGCTCGGCTCGGCTCGGGTTGGATCGGCTCAGGTCGGCTCAGTTCGGGTCGGGTCACATCTATGTTCTGTTTCCACAGCTTTTTTGTACCCCTTCTGTGGGCGGGGTCCAGAATCCTACTCGTCCAGAAACTGTTTTTTTTTTTTAAACAACACAGTGTGATCACAACATGTTCATATACTAAATGTATCCTGTTGGAGTTATTTGAAATAAAATTCAATGTTTTATAGACATAAATGTATCAAGCTACCACCATTAATTTTCTCCCTTGTACCACATATTATCAATTCTATCAAAAACCACATAGCTGATATTTTTCAAAAAAATCTAGTGTGATCACAACATGTTCATATACGAAATGTATCCTGTTGGAGTTATTTGAAATAAAATTCAATGTTTTATAGACATAAATGTATCAAGCTACCTCCATTAATTTTCTCCCTTGTACCACATATTATCAATTCTATCAAAAACCACATAGCTGATATTTTTCAAAAAAATCTAGTGTGATCACAACATGTTCATATACGAAATGTATCCTGTTGGAGTTATTTGAAATAAAATTCAATGTTTTATAGACATAAATGTATCAAGCTACCTCCATTAATTTTCTCCCTTGTACCACATATTATCAATTCTATCAAAAACCACATAGCTGATATTTTTCAAAAAAATCTAGTGTGATCACAACATGTTCATATACAAAATGTATCCTGTTGGAGTTATTTGAAATAAAATTCGAATTTTTATAATTTATTTTCGTTGTGCAAGCAGTTTTGGAAGAAGTCAAAGCGAAACTACTTTAAATGCAGCATATTTGACCACTACGTGACAATATTAAAGCGTGGTTAAGCTCAGGAGCCCTCGTACTATAAAGTCAGATATGAAATATATTTTATATCTGTTCATTGAGCTACATTTAAAGACATAAAGCCGCCCGCGCGCCGCGTGTTGCTCGTGGCGAACCTATTTTTTTTAAATCCTGCAGTTTTGAGCAGTACGTGATTTTATTAAGGACACGTTCAGCTGAAGACCCATCTTTGCTATAAATTTAAAAAATAATAATTGTTTTTACCGTGTTATTCATGTAAAGTCCTCCCGTGATCGCTTCCCTCACTTCCGTGAAAACTGCTGGAGTCTCCTCCTCCCTCCTTCCGGAGCGGGTGAGCTCGCTTCAGTACCCCTATGAAACCAGCCCGAAAATCTCAGGAAATCTCGCGCGGCTCAGCACGGAATATCCGATGGGAAAGGATGAAAGGGGGTCTCTGCGACGCACATATGACGTAACATCCGACCCGAGCCGACCGGTGGAAAAGGGCCATTAGTGGTTTGACTTTCAAGGACTCGCTCTTTCCTGGATTTTCAAAGTAAGATTGAACATGACACAAAATCGGCTGATTGATGGATGAGCCACACGATTGGCATGGATTTTATGTTCAAAATAAATAATTTTAAATTATTTAGCACCTCATGCCCATGCCGCCAACACTATTTATATTGGAGGTATATGTGGTACATGCGGTGGAACGAGATTATGTATACAGCGTCCCAGTTTCATCTCACAATGAAATATAAAATAAAAACAGTAATAAGGTCTCAGATATGAAGTAAGAAAAACAAACTAAATATACACTAAGCACTAATGGAACAAAAACAATAAAACATTATGAGGAACAGCAGCATGAACATGAGTCTGTGTGAGCAGATGAGCACAAATTAACACAGCAACATGAAACAGATCAGCAGCAACAGCTAAGAACTGAAACCCCCACAATAAACTAGGGCCTGCTGTAAACAGGAAGTGAATTACAATGTCAATTATTTTTACAATGAAAAGGGTTCATTTTGGTAAGAATGGGTAAATGCCTATAGTTTTCTCTTATTTAATGGGTCCCTTAAGCAAACGCTACCCACCACAAGCTAGCATTTAATAGACGGAGTAAAATGTAAATAATACTTTGTCTACCTTAAATTTGTAACATTTATTCACTGTCTGTGGTATAGGTTGAAGTAACGTCACATATTTGCTCTAACACATTAGCTAGTCTTAAATAGCCGTGCTGTTCGGCTGGGCTCAAGTCTCAACATGTGATCTATTAACAGCAACATTTTAAAAATACTGCATTTCAAGTTTGATTCTATGTCAACTTTTTCAATAACTTGTTTTTATGTTGTCTATATATTTCAGTAACAACTGTCAGATAAATATTGTCCTAATAAATAAAAAACACATTTAAAACTGAATAAAATGAACTAAAATAAATTTTGTGAATATTATTTATTATATTATAATGTAGAATATTTTTCAGTTATTCAAATATTTGAACATGAACATATTAATGTTTTCAATCTTTAAACAATATACTATTCGTCGGCAACAATAAACCCATTCAGATACTGTATAACCAAAATCAATTGGCTGTTAAGTTATATGTATGTAGCTAAAAACGTTTTGACAATTCTTTTGAAATAAAAAAAAATTGAACACAATGGAAAACTAAGCATTAAA
>JBBPBX010050536.1:0-24939 GCA_038048925.1 Garcialebias charrua
ATGCTTGGTGGAGACACGCAACCCTGAACGGAGCAAGGTAATGTCTTTGTTCTCCTTCATATCTGTTATCAATTTATACCTTTGTGTTGCTGCGTCCTCTCTTCACTGCACGACTGTGCGTGTTTCTGCCTCAATTAAATCTGATTCTGCTTGTGAGACATTTAAAGACTTTTTGAACTTCTGGCAGGTCTCTCTGATGGTGTGGAGACTGGACTGGGGCCGCCGCGGTCGTCAGCGTCATCTGCGGGAGAGTCTGGATCGAGAACTGGAGCCAGGGGCATAGCATACCTCAAAAGAAAAAAACATGAAGCTTTCAAATGTAGACCAAATAAAGGAATTAAAGAAACATACAGATAAGCGTTAGTGGTTTTTAATGTTTACTACTTCACCTGAAATAGGTCAACAATGGCTCCACGCTCAAAATGTCCTTGTGAAGACCAGCAGTGATGGTGGGCTCATTCCGGTCATCAGGATGTCGTGGGTCAAAACGCAGGCTGTTCAGCATTCTCCTGGAAAACTTTGATGCCGATGTCTGCCTTAAATGACACCAACATGAAAAATGTGGTTGATATCAAACACATATCAGCAAATCTGTAGAAGTGTTTTTAAAAAAATGTCCAAAAACTATTCCAGATCTTACAATTGTAGAAAACATTTAAAACCGTACATATGAATGATATGTATTGCATTTATTTCTTATCTAGTGCCACTAGAAAACAACAATAATTAACACAATACAATAAACTACAATTGTACAAAGTTGAATAGTTTTTTGACTGGAATAAGACAAAATAAGTGATATTGTATTATTCCAGTTGTTGGTGAAGTTTGACTGAAAGTCACCTTTCTGGGTATTTGTGTTATAAGCGTAATATGAAATTTCTTCAGGAACAATGATTAAACTCACTTTAAAACTTGCTGCTTGGAGCACGTTGGTGAGCGCCTGGTGGCCGGGCTTTTACCCATGGAGGTCGGCCGGGCACAGCCCGAAGAGGAGACGTGGGTCCCCCTTCCCATGGGCTCACCACCTATGGGAGGGGCCAAAGGGGTCGGGTGCAATGTGGGATGGGTGGTGGCCGAGGGCGGGGACCCTGGCGGTCTGATCCTCGGCTACAGAAGCTGGCCATTGGGACATGGAATGTCACCTCTCTGGTGGGGAAGGAGCCTGAGCTAGTGTGTGAGGTTGAGAGGTTCCGGCTAGAAATAGTCGGACTCACCTCAACGCATGGCTCTGGCTCTGGAACCAGTTTCCTTGAGAGGGGTTGGACACTCTTCCACTCTGGAGTTGCCCCTGGTGAGAGGCGCCGAGCAGGAGTGGGCATACTTGTTGCCCCCCATCTTGGTGCCTGTACGTTGGGGTTCACCCCGGTGAACGAGAGGGTAGCCTCCCTTCGCCTACGTGTGGGGGGACGGGCTCTGACTGTTGTTTGTGCCTATGCGCCAAACGGCAGCGCAGATTACCCACCCTTTTTGGAGTCCTTGGAGGGGGTATTGGAGAGTGCACCTCCTGGGGACTCCCTTGTTCTACTGGGGGACTTCAACGCTCACGTGGGCAATGACAGTGAGACCTGGAGGGGTGTGGTTGGGAGGAACGGCCCCCCTGATCTGAACCCGAGTGGTGTTCTGTTATTGGACTTCTGTGCTCGTCATGGATTGTCCATAACGAACACCATGTTCAGGCATAAGGGTGTACATATGTGCTCTTGGCACCAGGACACCCTAGGTCGCAGTTCGATGATCGACTTTGTTGTCGTCTCATCTGATCTGCGGCCGCATGTCCTGGACACTCGGGTGAAGAGAGGGGCGGAGCTGTCAACTGACCACTACCTGGTGGTGAGTTGGCTCCGATGGTGGGGGAGGATACTGGTCAGACCTGGCAGACCCAAACATATTGTGAGGGTCCACACAATACGCACACATCCACACGCACACACAGTCTGGTTCATTGAATTGATAAAGCTTCTCGGATGAGAAGCGAAACTTCTTCTGTTACAAATAAAGTCCAGTTGATCTTGAATTGAATGCCTTTTTGAGATATTGTGAGGGTCTGTTGGGAACGTCTGGCAGAGTCTTCCGTAAGACGGAGCTTTAACTCTCACCTCCGGGAGAGCTTTGAACACGTTCCGAGGGAGGCGGGGGACATTGAGTCTGAGTGGGCCATGTTCCGCGCCTCTATTGTCGAGGCAGCTTATCAGAGTTGTGGCCGCAAGGTTGTTGGTGCCTGTCGTGGTGGCAACCCTCGAACCCGGTGGTGGACACCGGCGGTGAGGGATGCTGTCATGCTGAAGAAGGAGTCCTATTGGGCCTTTTTGGCCTGTGGGACCCCGGAAGCAGCAGATAGGTACCGACAGTCCAAGCGGCATGCGGCTCGGGTGGTTGCTGAGGCAAAAACTCGGGCGTGGGAGGAGTTCGGAGAGGCCATGGAGAATGACTTCCGTACGGCTTCGAGGCGATTCTGGTCCACCATCTGGCGTCTCGGGGGGGAAAGCGGTACGCGACCAACACCATTTATGGTGGGGATGGCGTGCTGTTGACCTCAACTCGGGATGTTGTGAGTCGGTGGGCGAATACTTCGAAGACCTCCTCAATCCTACTGGCATGTCTTCCACTGAGGAAGCGGAGCCTGGGGACTTTGGGTCGGGCTCTCCAATCTCTGGTGCTGAGGTCACCGAGGTGGTTAAAAAGCTCCGCGGTGGCAGGGCTCCGGGGGTGGATGAGATTCGCCCTGAGTTCCTTAGGGCTCTGGATGTTGTGGGGTTGTGTTGGCTTACGCGACTCTGCAATATCGCGTGGACATCGGGGGCAGTTCCCTTGGATTGGCAGACTGGGGTGGTGGTTCCCCTATTCAAAAAGGGGGACCGTAGGGTGTGTTCCAACTATAGGGGGATCACACTCTTAAGCCTCCCTGGTAAGGTCTATTCAGAGGTTCTGGGGCCTCATGTATCAAAGACTTGCGTGGATTTCTTACTGAAAAGTGACGTACGGTCAAATCCAGAAAAGTGTCTACGCACAAAAGAATCCAGATTTATCAAGCTGTGCGTACACCGGTATCCACGCACATTCCTTTTGTACATCACAATGAACGTGGAACTGAGCGCACGTCAGACACCTCCCCTGACACGCCTACATTTACATATGTTAAACAGATGCAAATTACTTCCTGCATGTGTGAAGGACATGTTTGTTTGATCCCTGCGCGATCAGAAATCATTTCTAGATTCAGGAAAACAATGGATTTAATATAATATGAGTGAGGACAAACATCCCAAGTAAGAATAGTAATAAACTGTGTTCATCACGCAAAGAACGAGTGATTGTGTGCCGGTATTCGTGTGCGCGCACGCTGCTGTCAGGTGCGCCACCGGCTCATTCATTCATTCTGAGTGAAAATATTAACTTTGCGCACGAGTTAATTACCATAATTACTGTAAACACAGAGGAACTTACTTGGATGTTTGCTAGAACATAGATCTTCGTTTATTTAATAGATGATATGAAGAAACGAGTCTCTGCGTCTCAGTGGAGACTTTTCATGACATGACGTGATGTTGGAGTCTCCAAAGCGCGCGCTGCAGCCTTGTGCGCAATCTGTTTGTCTGTGAAGCTTTTACTCCCATACAAGTTATAAATGGTGTACTTTCACGTGTCATTTTGGAGACATCTACAATAAACACAGATAATGACACACCTCCACTGCCGTGTAACACCGGCGAGGGTGCACGCGCGCTCAAAGCGCGACCATAACTCAGCCTTTGGGATCATATGGATGAGACCATTCCATTGGACATGAATCGGCTTTGTGTGGACTGGACTGGCACAGCCCTGATCGACCTGCCAGCTCCCTCTAAGCTCCTGTGGAACCCCAGTTTCTGCACGTGCACGCGTGATGCGCGGCCCCTGTGTTCAGTGCGCAGCAGTGCCAAACTGAAAAATGATTATTTCTGAAAACGGCTGATAAGCCATATCCTAGATCAGAGAATTATATCTGTTTATAAATAAATGCTCTGCGTGTTACACTATCTATATCCTCCAGTAAGGCTGAATGTATCCGTTCCTGTTACATTTATTTTTTGCACAACTTTGCGCGTCCATGTGGATGTACTTGTTAATCGTGTGTTTGGTGGGAATATTAATCATTTTCACATCATGAACAGTTAATAGTAATAATAATAATAATAATAATAATAATAATAATAATAATAATGAATTCAATTTATAACGCACCTTTCATTAATGAAAATCTCAAAGTGCTACAAAGTGCAACAGAATTTAATGTCGATAAAACAAATAATAAAACAGTTAAAATCAACAACAGTATCAACTAAGATCAAAAGTAGAATCATGAGGAGAAGAGTATGCTCGGTTGAAAAGAAAGGTCTTCAAGCCGCTCTTAAAGTCAACCACAGACTGTGGGGCTTCAGTTTTTCAGAAGCACCTGTAAGTGTCGCCAAAGGAACAAGAACCACAGAAACGTGCGTACGCAAGCAGGGGAGCTGGCGTGGAAATGTACGTGGATGCGCAGATATTCACGTTCATTTCAGTTTTGATACATACGGGGTTTTGCGTGGAAAGTGACGTGCGCAATGTTTTTGTGCGCACGCACGGTTGATACATGAGGCCCCTGGAGAGGAGGGTCCGTCGGATAGTCGAACCTCGGATTCAGGAGGAGCAGTGTGGTTTTCGTGCTGGTCGTGGAACACTGGACCAGCTCTACACCCTCAACAGGTCCTGGAGGGCACGTGGGAGTTTGCCCAACCAGTTTACATGTGCTTTGTGGACTTGGAAAAGGCATTCGACCGCGTCCCTCGGGGGGTTCTGTGGGGGGTACTCCGGGAGTATGGGGTACCAGGCCCATTGATATGGGCTGTTAGGTCCCTGTACGACCGGTGTCAGAGCTTGGTCCGCATTGCCGGCAGTAAGTCAGGCTCGTTTCCAGTGAGAGTTGGACTCCGCCAAGGTTGCCCTTTGTCACCGATTCTGTTCATAACTTTTATGGACAGAATTTCTAGGCGCAGCCAAGGTGTTGAGAGGATCCGTTTTGGTGGCCTTAGAATCGCTTCTCTGTTTTTTGCAGATGATGTGGTCCTATTGGCTTCATCAGATCGTGATCTACAGCTTTCGCTGGAGCGGTTTGCAGCCGAGTGTGATGCGGCCGGGATGAGGATCAGTTCCTCCAAATCCGAGGCCATGGTCTTGAGCCGGAAAAGGGTAGCATGCCCTCTCCGGGTCGGGGAGGAGGTCCTGCCCCAAGTGGAGGAGTTTAAGTATCTCGGGGTCTTGTTCACGAATGAGGGAAAACTGGAGCGTGAGATCGATAGGCGGATAGGTGCAGCGTCCGCAGTGAAGCGGGCGCTGTACCGGTCTGTCGTGGTGAAGAGAGAGCTGAGTCAAAAGGCAAAGCTCTCAATTTACCGATCGATCTACGTTCCCACCCTCATCTATGGTCATGAGCTTTGGGTTGTGACCGAAAGAACGAGATCTCGGATACAAGCGGCTGAAATGAGTTTTCTCCGCAGGGTGTCTGGACTCTCCCTTAGAGATAGGGTGAGAAGCTCAGTCATCCGGGAGGGACTCGGAGTAGAGCCGCTGCTTCTCCACATCGAGAGGAGCCAGTTGAGGTGGCTCGGGCATCTGGTTAGGATGCCTCCTGGACGCCTCCCTGGTGAGGTGTTCCGGGCATGTCCCACCGGGAGGAGACCCAGAGGAAGACCCAGGACGCGCTGGAGGGACTATGTTTCTCGGCTGGCCTGGGAACGCCTTGGGATTCCCCCGGAGGAGCTGCTCCAAGTGGCTGGGGAGAGGGAAGTCTGGGCCTCCCTACTTAGGCTGCTACCCCCGCGACCCGACCCCGGATAAGCGGACGAAAATGGATGGATGGATGGAAAACTTGCTGCTCATGCCAAGTAGCAGGTGCAGTTTGTTTTGGGGCTGTTCCATGTACAAGGCAACTGGGTGCAGGTTGGTTTTGAGTGTGTTTCCAACACCCCACAACTGATATTTCTCCATCTCAAACAACAGTGCAGCTGCATGGTTTCAGCCACCTCCTTGTCTGCAAAAACAATCACAAACACAATATACAACCATATTGTATGTGTCATTATGGAATTCACATGTAAAAGATATTGTTTGTAATATATTTAAGATTTTCACACATTTAACTTTACGTCTAATAAAGTGTAAGCTGCATAAACAGCGTGTCAAAAGTGCAATAGTAAATACGTTATCAAACATAATTAAATTTTCCCAGGAAAGCTAATAAATGTAACTCTTGGGATTGTTCTTATTTTTCACATCACAACATCACCAATTGTCTCAGGTTTAATTTAAGTCTTAGTTTACAGAAATCAAATAAGAAATAAGGACACGCTACAAACATTTGTGTGACTGACTCAAATGTCATGTTTTTGTTTACATACTGTGCTAATACTGACGGTTCTTATGAAGACATGGCGCTAGTTATAGCAGCTAACAGAAGATGTTAAACCTGTAACAATAACCAAATCAGTCTAAATATCAGAAGTATTGGCGTGAGAAATTTAAAACATTTATTGCTGACGCTTGGATATACAGGTTGTTGACAACGACTCACCCTGCTGGACATTCTCAAAAAGCCTGAAGGAGTTCCCCATTTTCCATCAGCGCACACAATCACCTCCTCTCGTATCCGTGGCACAATGTTCAGGCATTTTTTCCAGTGGTTGTCCACTATTTTAAGGAAACAAGCTTCTAAATTACAACTCGCTATCATTACGAAGCTCCTCGGCTCCTTCCTGCTAGCCCCAGCTTCCGTTTTCGATTCGCCGCGGCATTTTGCCGTCCAATCAGAACGCTTGTTTCAGGCGAGCTTTGCGTGATGACGTCAACTGGTAAAAGGTCTATTATAACTAGCGCTAGCGCATGCGCAGTTTATGTCCCATCTGTCCAAAACTATTGGACTGTTCAGGTCGCATTTTTCGTTGCCCTCGAGCCTGGACTTGTCTCGTGATCGCTGCGGATCGCTAGCGTGTTTCCGGTTCGAGCCGAGGAGGGAGGGGGAGTGGGGGACCATCTCTGTTTACACAGTCAGAGCTGATCACACGCAACTAGCGACGTTGAAACAGTAGTAATTATTAATGGTGCCTTTCTACACAGGTAAGCAAGTAATTAGTGAGTTTAATAAATCGCTAAGCGCACATGAGCAAAGTTTGAGCTTATCTCATCTGTGTGCGTGACGTGGTGTGTGTGTGTGGGTGTTGCGGTCAGTCACAGTACAGTAGCTAGCTACTAGCTGTGCTTATGTTGTGGTGTACTGTACTCTACAACATTATAAAAGTTGCTAGTTATAAACCCGAATGTTAGAAGACAACTCCTGTCTGTCCATCTTCAGTTCATGAACTGTTTACTCCTCAGAATGTCTGTGTTAGTTAACTTTTGTCTCGTTTCATTTTGCAGCAGTTGCAAATTTTCTGATGAATAAATCTGAATGAATAAATAAACTTTAGTTTTAGTTTAGTTTAGTTAAACTTTAGTTTCATTATAAGTTGTGCTGTTGTTTCAAAGACACTCTAAACTTAAATAAACCAAGTAGCAGAAAGATTTAAGCATTAAATAGTTTGAATTTTTCATGTTATGAAACAGTGATTATATAATTATTTGAATTTAATTTTAATATTATAAAGATCACTGTGGATGGAATGCAATTGAAATAACCTGGATATTATTATTTATGTTGTATTAAGAAAGTTAAAATGTGATTACATACTTATGTGTACACAAAGCACTTCAAGCAATGTGGAAAATGCTAAAAAAAATACATAATTAATGTGCCTTCTGTACTTTCTTTACAGAAAAAAATCCACACAACACCTTCATCTCTACACACCGGCAGTGATTATTTCCAATCTACCTGTGTAACAGACAGGTGGTGTACAGAAGAAGATCCAAGATGTCTATGTAAATGCACACTACGTCCACTGCTATGCTCACCAGCTTAACCTCATCATGCAGCAGGTGACTTCCCATATCCCAAAAGTGAGTATTTTCACTTGTGGTGTTTTACTATTTTTAACACTGTATTGATCTGGAGAATGAAAACAAAGTCTCTTGCAAGTTACTAGCTTGTTAACATTGAAACATTTAAGGTACATTTATATGGTGAAATGTTATATATGCTAAGATGCATTAGGAGTCAACTCAGGACCTTTAATATTAGGAATATTTAAGAGAACTGGTACTAAAAAAATACAGTAGATTGATTCTATTTATTTGCTCTCTCCACTGCACACCTGTAGAAGGAGATGAGGTCTGAACTTCTCAGACCAGCTGGTGTCAGCATCTGAGGAAGTAGAGTCTCTGATTAACTTTCTTGATCAGGCTGGTGGTGTTGTTGCTCCAGCTGAGGTTATCGTTCATGTGTACCGTACACCTAAGTACTTGTAGCTGGAGACCACTTCCACCGCAGATCCACTTATGTTCAGTGGGGTGTGTGGGGTTTGTTTGTTCCTTCTGAAGTCCACAATCATCTCCTTTGTCTTCTTCACGTTGATGTGAAGGTTATTGTCCTTGCAGGACCCAGAGCCTCTTTATCATAAAGTGGAAGAAAAGACCCTTAGACCAGTCTGGTGGGTGACCAACTTAAGGAGACTGATATCGGATTTTAGGTCACTTCAGTTTCTTTAACAACAAACATGAACATGGCTGGCTGTGAGGGGCAAACACATGACAGTAGCTAAAAGACAGATGCTTAAACTGCTAAGCTTCAGCAAAAAGAGGAAAATATTGCTGAGTAGCAAAACACTAGCTAAAGTAGCATTTTTTTGCTGAAAGTATCAAAATGCTAGTTAAAAGTAGCAGAACAGTAGCTAAAATCTCAACAAGATAAAAAGAAAACAGATATAAGAGAATAATGTTTAAGGGAACAAAGAGGAAAATATTTGCTAATAAAGTTTCATATTTTGAAAGATATAAAACTAGAAACAAAAAAGTAAGCTGAAATTAGCACAAAATATGTAAAAAGAACAATAAAGTGGTCATAGTGTTATGATTTCAAAGGTTTACCCAGTTGGTAATGAGACCCAGAATGACACAAGACGAAGAGGTGCAAAAGTAACAGTGTTTATTATTTACAGTGCAAGTCTATATACTGTACACATGTACAGGGATCTTCTGGATTTCCTGGAAGATGAAACAAACTGTCAGAAAGGCTTGACTATAAGGCTCTTTCAAGATGATTGATCTAGTTTTGTTTGTTATTTTACAGAGAAATCCTTAGTTCCTTGAGATGAATCCCAGAGGGCGAAATGAGGCAGGCAAGTGGTTGGAGGGCAAGACACGATGAGCAGAGAACTGGTCCCAGGACCAAGATGGAAACGAGGACTGGAAACACAACAAAAAACAAGGTAAGTGTCTCTCAAAGTACTGTACTCACAAACTGGCTAGAAGCATAAATACCATGAGTAGGCATCAATGCTCCAGCGAAGAGTAGGACTTGACTGCAGCCTTAAGTATAGGTGGAGCTCATCAGGTGGATCACAGTAAAATAGATCATTTTTCTTCCCCATAAATCAGTTATTTAAAATCTAATCTGGAATCATTCCTCCTTGTTAGACTTCAGTTGACCTGTTTAAGTTGGGCCCAAATTTGTTATTATCTTTTGATTTATTTTTCATTGAAATTTAATTATTTGTTAGTTTATTTTTGGAACTATTAAATTGAATTATTTGGTGGATTTTTGAACACCTTTGTCCTTATTTAAGTCTGGACCCTCACAATTCTATTTATATTATGAACTTGTATTACTAAAATAATTATAACAGAATATGATAGAAGTTGTCCAAAAATTGAAAAGTGGAAGCAGAACACTCCCATTCTCTTTTCACACTGATGCCTCAAACAAGGTGAAGATGAACCATGTTTTATTAATGATAGTTTTATACAAATGGATACACCTGATATATACAAATAAAAACATGAACAAACTTACTTTACAGTATACAAACACAATTATGCATACTTCTACACATGCTTAAAAAATTAAACAGTTTATGGCGCCCCCCCATAAAAAAAAATCACCAGCCGCCACTGGTGTTCACAGCAGGTGTCTCGCTGGGACGAGTCCTGTCTCGTGTGGTAATCACAACAAACGCCTCGTTAGGAGGATGGGGAGCAGTTTGCAGGAACCAGAACGCCCAGGGGCTCTAGGGAAAGCAGGAAGCAAGGCTCCACATCAACTTACTGGAATTAAAGGCTGTTTATCTGTCAAAGAAGCTCTTTTACAAAAAGGGGCTGATTGCACTCAAACTGTCTGGACTTATTTCACTAACCCCGTTTTTATTTCCACTAACTTTCCACTTTTCTACAATACATTCATTTAAACTTGAGCGTTTGGCCAGATCAGATTATTATAAAAGGAAGTCCTAAAGTCCTGTTGGGCTTTAGAGAAGACAGATGATGGAGGTCTGAGTTGGACCTGATGTCTTCTGGGACTTTACAGCTGATCCAACATCCATGCAGTGTTCCCTGAAGGATCAATATGTTATTGTGCAATCTGAGATTTTTCACTGTTTCCCTGCAGCAGCTGGACTTTCTGAGCTGAACGAGTCTTAAAAACAAACAGTTTAAACTCTAAAAGGAGGTCAGTCTTTAAAATGTAGCTCATTGGCTCCCAGAGACACCGAGGTTCAGTTAATCATTCATCTCAGAGATTTAAAAGCAGCTCAGAAGCATCAGATGTTCATCAGATCTGAAACTCTGACGATGAAGGTGAGTTTAAACATTCAGCTTTTTAAGGTTCAAGGTTCTTTAATGTCCTTTGCTTCACATGTGGTACATGAGGTGGAACAAAACTGTGTACCCAACTTTTGTACCACAATTCTGATAAGCTTCATTAAAGAGCCAAGATGGTGTAGTGGTTAGGGCGTTTGACTTGGGACCCGAAGGACGCGGGTTCGCGTCCCGGCCACTACACACCTTGGGGTGTCTATGAGTGCACACCTAATTCTCCAGCTCCCCGAGCGCCCTCTGGCTGCTCACTGCACCACCTGGGGTGGTTGGGTTAAATGCAGAGACGAATTTCGTCTGTGTATGGGAAACATACGCAGATGACAGACAAACACATTATTATTATTATTATTAAAACAGTTACGTTTAAAAATTGAAGTATCTTCTAAGGCTTTATATCTTTTTACAAGCTTTTGAACATTTATGCAAATGTGTGTCTTTATTTAGCACTTTTTAAAGGTCTACACTTAGTTTAGAAGAACCATTGCTTACTTTATGTTTTAAATACAAACTCACAAGAACTAATATTAAGCTTATCAGCTCACCTCAAACAGGTAAGATAATGACACCTCACTTCTGTGCAGGGAACAAAATGCTTCTTTGTCCTGAACAGAACTGAAGCACATGGGTTGAGGCTCGAGGCCTACAGTTCAGGACAAAGAAGCATTTTGTTCCCTGCACAGAAGTGAGATGTCATTATCTTACCTGTTTGAGGTGAGCTGATAAGCTTAATATTAGTTTTTGTGAGTTTGTATTTAAAACATAAAGTAAGCAATGGTTCTTCTAAACTAAGTAGACCTTTAAAAAATGCTAAATAAAGACACACACACATTTGCATAAATGTTCAAAAGCTTGTTAAAAGATATAAAACCTTATTAGAAGATATACAATCCTTCATTATCCAGCAAATATTGTCATTTTAGTTGTTTTCAGGAAGTGACTAACATTTCTGCTGTTTTTGGGCTGAAGCTGTAAAACTGTCTGAAACTCTGCCTGCCGTTTGTCCTGACATCAGCTGAAGCTGCTGTCGATCCTTTCCCTCCTCCTGGTTCCTCTGCTGGCCAGCTGTTCGGACCTCGTCCTCCCGCTGGACTGCAGTGACATCTATACCAAAGACACCAGTCGACCCAGTGGAGTTTACGTCATCTATCCAATCGGAGCCACTTCTGCTGTCCAGGTCCACTTCCTGTCTTCATCAAACTAATACATGTCAATAATGCTGGAAGTCCAACATGTTCATGTTCTCCACAGTCCTGATGGGAGTCAGGAGGACCCATACAGAAACTGATTGGACCCGAGGTCCACAATAAAGTTCCTCTGGTTCCAGTTCTAATGGTTCCAGTTCTAATGGTTCCAGTTCTAATGGTTCCAGTTCTAATGGTTCCAGTTCTAATGGGTCCAGTTTGTCAATGTCACCTCTGATTGAACTGAAGATGAAGCAGCGTCGGTTTCACCAGGTTTCACCTAAAGTCTTGTTTGTGTGCAGGTGTTCTGTGACATGGACTCCCTGCAGAGAAAGTGGACGGTGAGTACTTCAGCCTGTTACTGATCAGGGAGGTTTTATCCAAAAGGGTTTTTGTTCTGGGGGGTGCAGCCCACCTGTTGTTATCCACCTGGAAAGAGTCTTACACTTCCTTCAACTTTAATGTGGTCCAAACCACAATGTGTACCCCCCACAAACTTTATATATAAATGACCGGCTCAGCATCGTGATGTGTGCTGTTACTTTTATTGATGTTTCAAGTTACCATGGCAATGTAATTTGCAAACAAAGATGCCATTTTTCCCCAATGAAAAACACTGATAGAACTCAACAGCCTCCAACGGCCACAGGGAGTTCACATGACCGAGAGTGAAGAGGTCGCTGAACAAAACTCAGGAGGTCATCCAACAAACTCTTCCTACCACCACATCTTTTAAAATCATATACATATTATAAATCAAAATGTAGACATTTTGTCATCTTTTCACCAGTATTTCCGGTGTGGCTGTAGGAGTTATGGTTAAATGAGCCACTTTTAGACATGATAAGTTGAAACTTGGTGTGATAGTAACTGAGAGCAATGACCAATAAATACTGACTTGTAATAAAAATCCAAGATGGCCACCAAATCAAAATTTAAACGGCTTTAACTCAGCTATATTTACACAGAGCTGAAATTTGATGTGGTTATAGCTGAGAATGTTCCCCATCACATACTGAACCCTAATAAAAAATCCAAGATGGCCACCATAGCTTCAAAGAAAAAAATGACTATAACTCACTGATTTTTTTTAAATTACTGAGCTGTAATTTGGTATGGTGGCAGCTGAAAGTGAATCCCAACACATAGTACTGTCAAATCTAAATTTTAAAATGGCCGCCACGTGGCAGGCCCTGTCAAAGTTTCTCCAGGAACTTTCTAGTATTCACTTCTGTTTTACTGGTGCACAACTAACCCTGAATGTATCAAAAATCTCCATTTTTAGAAGGTGCTTATAGCAAAACATGAACTCAAATTAAAAAAAATTTTTTAACTTCAACAACCAGTGCCATTTCAGAGTTTACTCCTGTAATTCTCCACATATATTCATTTGCACTTCTCAAACGAGGGTACGAACTCGGTGTAAACAAAGCCCCATGTGGAAGCTTGAGTCACGGGATTTACTGTCATCGGGCTGTACTTGATAAGTAAATAAATAAGGCAGAGGCACACGAGTGCAGAAGTTCAGAGAATAAGTTGAGAAGGTAACGTGGGAGTGAAACTGCTGCTGAACGCCAAAAAAACAGAAAGAACAAGTCAAACAACAGTCAGGATTACCGGTAGTCCAAAATGAGAGCATTCAGGATTAAATAAAATCTTATTGTAATTTTATGTTGTGTTATGTGCTATATAGGTGATGTTTGTATTTTTCTCTGCTCTTTTGTTTTGTGGGATGTTTCTTGTTCTTACCTGCCTTAGGACAACGGATGAAAATTAGCTATTGTGCTAACTCCGGCATATTTACATTGATGCTTACTGCTGTCATGTTGATTAATATGTATTGTCCTAATTTAAATAAATGAATAAATAAACACCTCTGATAGACATTTTCAGTCACTTCGGCTGTTTCTGGAGGTAAACACTTTGAGTATCTTAATTAGGTAGAAAGGTGCTATTTTACCATTTATGCGTGCTGGTACTGCACACAGAGTCTTTTTTATTTAAAGACACATTAACCTACAGTTGAGACAGATGTTATGCAGGTGTTTCTTACTACTATTAGTTCTTTTCTCAGTCTCCGTGATGTTGCAGTGACTAACCACTGTTGCAGAAAGTCCAAGTTTGAGCTTTGACGTGGTTTAAGCTTGTTGTGTGTAAACTCGGCTGCCAGGTGTTCCAGAGGAGGATGGACGGCTCGGTGAACTTCTACAGAAACTGGGCCGAGTACAAGAGGGGCTTCGGGAACGCTGCAGGAGAGTTCTGGCTCGGTGAGAAAGCCGACCTGAAGCCAACGAGAACGGAGGTTTCAGAACCAGAGAAATCTGAGAGACGACTTCCTACATGTCTCTTGTTTGAAGGTCTGGAGAACCTGTTCCACCTCACCCAGAGGAAGAGCTACGAGCTGCTGGTGGACATGGAGGACTTCGAAGGGAACAAGGCGCACGCTCGTTACTCCTCGTTCTCCATCGGACCAGAATCTGACGGCTACAGACTCAAAGTGTCCGGGTTCACTGATGGAGGGGCAGGTGGGAACATCCAGATTTACATCAGAGTAGAAGCACTGACGTGAACATGGTCATCTGAGAGATTTTAACCACATACAGTAATTATGTTTTCACATGAACAGCTCTGCAGACAAATGAGATGGTCACATGTATTCTGTGGCACAGATGAAAATATGAAAGAGGGTTAAATTGAACCTTTATTTTTTTAATTAAAATACCAACAAATTACATGATGACAGATCATCACTCTCATTTATTAAGATTTTTTCTTTTTCTAACTGTACAGTTTTGGTGATCAGTTTGTAAGAAAATCTTAAATGTGTTAAACTCAGCTTTTTATAAGACATCGTTGTTCTGTTTGTGTGTTTCTGCAGGAGACTCTCTGGCGTATCACAGCGAGCAAAAGTTTGTCACATTCGACATTCCTCAGGGCAAATGTGCCAGATCGTATCTGGGGGCGTTCTGGTACAAAGCCTGTCACCATGCTAACCCTAACGGAGCTTACCTCTGGGGGGCATATCGCAGCGGCTTCAGTTCTGTTGGAGTGGACTGGTATCACTGGAAAGGCCATGAATACTCACTGAAGGCCATTAGCATGAAGATCAGCCCTGTTCAGTAATATCTGAACAAACAAGAAGCACAAGATTAAACATTAATCTCATCAATCTCACACAAAAATGTGTTTGGATTTTTTTTTTGTCTCCAAACCCTATGTGTCATTTTTCATCACTGTTATTGTCGATCCAACAGGTCTCACTTGTTTATGTTTATGTTTATTAAATTTGTTCATTTTTTTTACAAAAGAAACACAATGCAAGACAATCCCATAAATGATAATGTACAAAATATAAAAAAATGAAAGGTAGCAGAAAGAAGAATAAATCTTATTATATCTGCCCCTTTTTTCAAACAATCAGATTAAACAATAATAATCTTCCACCAACAGTACAAAATGACTAACTCTTTCTAATTTTCTAACTAATACAATACACATTACGCTATTTCATATATATATTTTTAACACATTCGTTTTGATCATTTTCTTAAATGTAAACATTGACTTGGCATTTTTAACTACATTCTCCAAGCCATTCCATAATCTAATTCCCTGGATTGAGGTAGAACGTCCCTTCAAACTAGTTCTGAATTGTGGTTTTACAAACATCTCTGTTCCCTTAAGGTTATAACAACTTTGTCTTTTAACAAAATGCATTTGGATATTTAAAGGTAAAGCGTTATTCTGAGCCCTATACATAACTGATAAAATATTATAATCTACCAAATCATGGAACTTCAATAACTTCAGTTGATAAAATAATGTACTAGATGGATGACGGTAATGTTTTCTAGTGATAATTCTTACAGCTCTTTTCTGTAATACAAAAATAGGCTTTGTGATTGTTTTACACGCTTTCCCCCAAACATCAATACAATAGATTAAGTGTGGAACAATGATTGTGTTATACAACAAATACAGAGCTTTATCATTCAATAGGTCTCTGACCTTGTACAGTACTGCAATCGATTTAGCTATTTTTATTCTTACAGAATTTATGTGTTGTTTCCATGTCAGTTTGTCATCAATGATAACACCCAAAAACTTCACCTCACTCACTCTACAAATCTCAACACCCTCAATTTTGAGTGGAACATCAACAGTTTTCTTTTTATTACTGAATATCATGTAATTAGTTTTTTCTAGATTTAATGATAATTTATTGATTTTAAACCAAGTTTGTATTTTGACAAATTCTGTCTTTATCAATTCCAACATTTGTTCTACATCTTCACCTAAACAGAAAAATGTGGTATCATCAGCAAAAAGTACACATTTAAGGAGTCCTGACACATTTACCAAGTCATTCACATATAAAATAAATAGCTTTGGTCCAAGTACAGAGCCTTGGGGAACTCCACATGTGATATTACAGAGGTCAGATCTTACATCATTTATTTGTACAAATTGTTTCCTATCTTTCAAGTAGCTAGATACCCACTGTAATGCTGGTCCTCTAATACCATATTTGTTCAATTTTTCAAGGAGAATGGTGTGATCAATAGTATCAAATGCTTTTTTTAAATCAACAAAAATACTGACACAATATTGTTTTTGATCGACAGCAGTAGTTATTTGTTCCATTAATTCCATGAGAGCCATTGATGTAGAGTTTTTTGCTCTGAACCCATACTGACTGTTGCTTAGAATATTTTGTTTATCTATAAATTGATCTAGTCTGTTCACAAATAGTTTTTCAAGAATTTTTGAAAACTGTGGTAACAAGGATATAGGTCTATAATTGTTGAACACACATTTATCACCATTTTTAAAAAGAGGAACTACCTTAGCTACTTTCATATTATCTGGAAATATTCCTGTTGAAAATGATAAATTACATATATATGTAAACGGCTCAATAACATGGCTCATTATGTCCTTTACAAACATCATATCCATGTCCACCCAGTCTTTTGATCTCTTGTCTGTAAGATTTTTTACTACATTCATTATTTCCTCTTTGTTAGTTCCATTTAGAAAAATACTGTTTGCACAACCTGTAATTGAATGGATCACATTATTATCTACTTTTGGTATTTTAGCTGCAAGGCTTGATCCAACATTCACAAAATATTGATTAAATCCATTTACAATTTCATTTTCATCATGAACTTCATCGTTGTCTTTTACAAAATATTTTGAAATACCAGTTTTTGCTTTATGATTCTTCAGAACACTATTCATTACTCGTGTAGTGATACAACCTTGAGTTTGAAGCACGTCTCTGATCGTTCTCAGTAATGAACTTTTTGGGAGTTATTCCTGAAGGGACAATAATACTTTTATTACTTTAATTTGAATCAAACATCATAAATTAAGTCATCCAGAGACTTCTTTTAATTTGTGTTAATTCAAATGTCATCAATGAATAACTTGTGTTATTTGTACAATCATTAGTGCATTTAATGTTTGATAGTCAAGGACTATTTAATTCAAACTGGACATTTCCTCAAAATGTTGTACATGAAGGATTTCTCCTCTCGAACTTGCATGTGAAGATAAAAGGAACACTTTATCTTTTTCATTTAGTTTGAAAACAGGACAACAAGAGACATTTCGTTTTTGTCCTTAAATAATCAAGATTAATAATGTCTGTTTTGCTATTATCATAGTAAGTTCCATATGTGATGCTCTGATGACGTTTGTTTTAATCATACAACAGTGTTGGTAATGAGTTAAGAAAGTTCTAAATCTGCTGTATCATGAGACTGGCGTCTTAAACTAACTTTCTTATCCTTTCTGACATTTTTAATCTAACTTATGCCTCCTCTCAGTGGCTCCTGGCCTAACAGACCGAATCAGAAAGAGCTACGTCTTTCTAGGTCAAGTTAGCCTTAAAAGAGCTCTGACTTCCTGTTTTCCTTGAAGTCTGCTGGAGTAAGCCTCAAACTATGGTCTTCTCCAAAGAACTGATGATCGTCTAGTCACACGCTAAGGACACGTCATTCAGTTAAAAGATTTATAACATGCCTGTTATAAATCTATTTCAAGCCGTGAAAAGCTTCACTTTATTGACATTCTTTTAAGGAACGTCTTATCTTGAAAACAACACCAGGAGCTGCCGTTACTTTCGGTTCGAGTCAAGGCGCACGTCTGGAGATGCTGAAAACGGTAAACAAACTGGCCAGTTGGACCAACTGGGGACTGACGTCTTCACGAGGTAACAAAGTCGTCAAATGCTTGCCAAGTGTACCAACGTGTAGTCAAGCTCGGCCGGAGAGCTACCATGCTTCTGGTTAAAACATATCAAGATAATAACTCTCTTCCTCTTCCATTTTCTCTTCACTGAAACTTTCTTACTTTAAAGGTTCAGTATGCAGTTTCTGTAGAACTGCAGCAGTTAGAAATATTTTCAACAGGCAAAGCATTCTGATCCCTCCCCCTCAGAGCCATATGTGGCTCTGCCCCCTTGTGGTCTGTTGAATTTCAAATTCAAGCTCTGTTTTTATTGGCTGATTCAAATTCAAGCTCTGTTTTTATTGGCTGGTTACAAACTCTGTTTTTATTGGCTGGAAAATGGCGGGTCACCTTTTCTTTTTAGAAATGCTTATTTACCACCTGGAGAAGCAAGGGGACAATATTTTTTTTTAATTTTTTTCAGAGATTACCTGGCTAACATCAGTCTGTCAGGAGGTAGTGACAGAGTGAAGAAATATGTTCATAAAAAAAGCTACATACTGCAGCTTTAAGTAACTAAACTTTAAGTTATTGTGCCAGCAGAGATATAAGTTATTAACACCCATAACTTTATTCTGTTGTTCCTATGACGTTACGGACGCGTATACTCATGCTGAAGTTAATTATAGGAAAAATGATCAACCAATCATGTACATAATGTGTGATGTAATTTATTGATTATGTTAAATAAATGGACCAGTCCTGCTGTTCCAACATAAGTTTAACGTTTCCTGTGAATTACATCTGGTCAAGGTATAGAATTATTGATATTAAGCTGAAAAAGAGAGAACTCGTTTAATTGATGGTAAGTTTGTCAGGTGAAAACCTGATCGATCAATCTATCATCTGGAATATTGTACGGTCAGCAAAACCGGCCGCTGCTATATCCCTACACTCGCCATGTTGCTTTCATATCACCATTACTATTATCTAATAATTTACTATAATATTCTTTCTTATGTTTCCTTATAATCCATCCATCCATTTTCTTCCGCTTATCCGGGGTCGGGTCGCGGGGGTAGCAGCCTAAGTAGGGAGGCCCAGACTTCCCTCTCCCCAGCCACTTGGAGCAGCTCCTCTGGGGGAATCCCAAGGCGTTCCCAGGCCAGCCGAGAAACATAGTCCCTCCAGCGTGTCCTGGGTCTTCCTCTGGGTCTCCTCCCGGTGGGACATGCCCGGAACACCTCACCAGGGAGGCGTCCAGGAGGCATCCTAACCAGATGCCCGAGCCACCTCAACTGGCTCCTCTCGATGTGGAGAAGCAGCGGCTCTACTCCGAGTCCCTCCCGGATGACTGAGCTTCTCACCCTATCTCTAAGGGAGAGTCCAGACACCCTGCGGAGAAAACTCATTTCAGCCGCTTGTATCCGAGATCTCGTTCTTTCGGTCATAACCCAGAGCTCATGACCATAGATGAGGGTGGGAACGTAGATCGATCGGTAAATTGAGAGCTTTGCCTTTTGACTCAGCTCTCTCTTCACCACGACAGACCGGTACAGCACCCGCTTCACTGCGGACGCTGCACCTATCCGCCATCTAGGTGCCTGTACGTTGGGGTTCACCCCGGTGAACGAGAGGGTAGCCTCCCTTCGCCTACGTGTGGGGGGACGGGCTCTGACTGTTGTTTGTGCCTATGCGCCAAACGGCAGCGCAGATTACCCACCCTTTTTGGAGTCCTTGGAGGGGGTATTGGAGGGTGCGCCTCCTGGGGACTCCCTTGTTCTGCTGGGGGACTTCAACGCTCACGTGGGCAATGACAGTGAGACCTGGAGGGGTGTGGTTGGGAGGAACGGCCCCCCTGATCTGAACCCGAGTGGTGTTCTGTTGTTGGACTTCTGTGCTCGTCATGGATTGTCCATAACGAACACCATGTTCAGGCATAAGGGTGTCCATATGTGCTCTTGGCACCAGGACACCCTAGGTCGCAGCTCGATGATCGACTTTGTTGTCGTCTCATCTGATCTGCGGCCGCATGTCTTGGACACTCGGGTGAAGAGAGGGGCGGAGCTGTCAACTGACCACTACCTGGTGATGAGTTGGCTCCGATGGTGGGGGAGGATGCCGGTCAGACCTGGCAGGCCCAAACGTATTGTGAGGGTCTGCTGGGAACGTCTGGCAGAGTCTCCCGTAAGACGGAGCTTTAACTCCCACCTCCGGGAGAGCTTTGAACACGTTCCGAGGGAGGCGGGGGACATTGAGCCCGAGTGGGCCATGTTCCGCGCCTCTATTGTCGAGGCAGCTTATCGGAGTTGTGGCCGCAAGGTTGTTGGTGCCTGTCGTGGTGGCAACCCTCGAACCCGGTGGTGGACACCGGCGGTGAGGGATGCTGTCAAGCTGAAGAAGGAGTCCTATTGGGCCTTTTTGGCCTGTGGGACCCCGGAAGCAGCAGATAGGTACCGGCAGTCCAAGCGGCATGCGGCTCGGGTGGTTGCTGAGGCAAAAACTCGGGCGTGGGAGGAGTTCGGAGAGGCCATGGAGAATGACTTCCGTACGGCTTCGAGGCGATTCTGGTCCACCATCCGGCGTCTCAGGGGGGGAAAGCGGTACGCGACCAACACCATTTATGGTGGGGATGGCGTGCTGTTGACCTCAACTCGGGATGTTGTGAGTCGGTGGGCGGAATACTTCGAAGACCTCCTCAATCCTACTGGCACGTCTTCCACTGAGGAAGCGGAGCCTGGGGACTTTGGGTCGGGCTCTCCAATCTCTGGTGCTGAGGTCGCCGAGGTGGTTAAAAAGCTCCGCGGTGGCAGGGCTCCGGGGGTGGATGAGATTCGTCCTGAGTTCCTTAGGGCTCTGGATGTTGTGGGGTTGTGTTGGCTTACGCGACTCTGCAATATCGCGTGGACATCGGGGGCAGTTCCCTTGGATTGGCAGACTGGGGTGGTGGTTCCCCTATTCAAAAAGGGGGACCGTAGGGTGTGTTCCAACTATAGGGGGATCACACTCTTAAGCCTCCCTGGTAAGGTCTATTCAGGGGTTCTGGAGAGGAGGGTCCGTCGGATAGTCGAACCTCGGATTCAGGAGGAGCAGTGTGGTTTTCGTCCTGGTCGTGGAACACTAGACCAGCTCTACACCCTCAACAGGGTCCTGGAGGGTGCGTGGGAGTTTGCCCAACCAGTTTACATGTGCTTTGTGGACTTGGAGAAGGCATTCGACCGCGTCCCTCGGGGGGTTCTGTGGGGGGTACTCCGGGAGTATGGGGTACCAGGCCCTTTGATATGGGCTGTTAGGTCCCTGTACGACCGGTGTCAGAGCATGGTCCGCATCGCCGGCAGTAAGTCAGGCTCGTTTCCAGTGAGAGTTGGACTCCGCCAAGGTTGCCCTTTGTCACCGATTCTGTTCATAACTTTTATGGACAGAATTTCTAGGCGCAGCCAAGGTGTTGAGAGGATCCGTTTTGGTGGCCTTAGAATCGCTTCTCTGTTTTTTGCAGATGATGTGGTCCTATTGGCTTCATCAGATCGTGATCTACAGCTTTCACTGGAGCGGTTTGCAGCCGAGTGTGATGCGGCCGGGATGAGGATCAGTTCCTCCAAATCCGAGGCCATGGTCTTGAGCCGGAAAAGGGTAGCATGCCCTCTCCGGGTCGGGGAGGAGGTCCTGCCCCAAGTGGAGGAGTTTAAGTATCTCGGGGTCTTGTTCACGAATGAGGGAAAACTGGAGCGTGAGATCCTTATAATCCCTACTAATTTATTTTTATACTTTTTGTATTTTTCTTCAGCGTTCTGAGTTTGCCATTTCAAGAAACATGAATACAAATAATTCTTTTTTTTACAAGCATTTCTCAACCCTTTTGTCATCCATGGTTTGTCAATGATATTTCTCTTTGTATTTGACTTGTAAATGAGTCTTGGAGGCTCAATGTGACTTATCCGTTTAAATAAAGGTTGAATGAATGAATTTTAGCTCTGGACACAGACTAAGCAGATTGAAGACGTTAATACAGCACATTATTCATAAAGCACCTTAAAAACTGCACCATTGGACCAAGTGCTGTACACCAGTAAAGAGGCAAAAGACCAACTTGAATTAAAACAAAACTCTAAAAAAGCTAAGTCTGGTCCTCTGGACATTCAAAAAACAAAACAAAAGCACAAAAATAAAAAAACTGTAGAAATGTTTCATCTTTCGTCCGAAAGACTTCCTCAGTATGAGAAGCTGTATTCAGCTCAGTCTTATAAATAGCACTCTCACTGTGACACTCTTTCAGGGATGAAGATGTTCACATCCTTGATAGAGAGGAATGATGGTTTGAGAGAGGAGTAACGGAGGCCATCTTTGTGAAAAGAAACCGTCCATTATTAAACAGGGGTGGAGGCCTCCGGATTCAACTGTACCCCTTACAATGCTGTTATCAAAGTAAAGTCAAAGTCAACTTTATTGTCAAAACTGCAATACTGTATGTACGGGACATACACAGGATTGAAATTGCATTCCTCTCTGTCCCTCGGTGCAACAGTAAACATTTAAACACTAGAACACTAAAACATTTAATAAACATAAGCATAAAATGAAATAATAAAAGTGTAATACTGTCCTGAGTTTTTGCATAGTAGTTTTTGCATAGTAGTAGTACGAAAGTATGAAAAGTTACACAACACTAAAACACTAAACATTTAATAAACATAAGCATAAAATGAAATAACAAAAGTGTAATACTGTCCTGAGTTTTTTGCATAGTAGTATAAAAGTGTAAAAAGTATATCTATAAAATAAAATGAAAGTTCTGGCATTGACATTTGTAATAGAGTGACAAAGCAGCATATGAAGTTTATGTACACAGTATATGTATGAGGTAGTTGATATTGGTATAGAGGTAAAGTGGCATATGCAATAAGGCTAGTAAAAAAAATATATATATATATCAGCAGTAGTGTAGATATAAAAAGTAGTGTAAATGTAAACAGTAGTAATAAATGTAAACAGTAGTAATAAATGTAAACAGTGAATGTAAACAGTAGTATGACTATAGGCAGTAATGTAATACAAACATTAGTGCAAATATAAGAAGTAGTGCAAACTGAATGAGCACATGACCGTGAGTTGAGTGAATAACTCCGTTTTGATGACACAGAGTCCAGTGTTAAAATCTTTGTGTTCAATCAATCAATCAATCAATCAATCACCTTTATTTAACCAGGTAGAGCCCGTTGAGATCGAGATCTCTTTTACAAGGGTGACCTGGTCAAGTGGTCAGCAGCACATGTCACATTGGCAATAGGCATTTGCACTTATCAAAAAGAAAATAAAGAAAATACTCTGATGCATGCTCAATAATAAAGAATAAAGTAAGTAAAGTAAAGAATAAAATAAAATAAAGAAAAATAAAGAAAACTACAATCACAGTAAACAGATGTTGACAGTTCAAAACCAACAGGATATGACAGATTTCTATATACATTATATACAAAACAAGCAGACAGACCTCGGTTGGGTAAATAAAGTTAAAAAAATCAACAATGACATGTATATTGGATAAGTAATGGTTAGAAACATCTGCAATGGTCAAGTTTCTTGATGACATTTTCTACTACGGTTGACATAAAGGATCCAGGAGAGATGAATGTTGATAGTTTCAGATCTTTCTGTAAGTTGTTCCAGGCTGAGGGGACGGCGAAGCTGAACTCTTTTTCCTAGTTCAGTTCTGACAGGAGGAACTGACAGGAGGACTAAATCGTTAGAGCGCAGGGAGTAATGACTGTGTGATGTTTGTATTAAGGAGGTGAGGTATGACGGGACTAGGTTTAGGAGGGTCTTGTAGATGAAGGATATCCAGTGAGTGTATCTGCGAGTGCTGAGAGATGACCAGCCAGATTTTACGTAAAGCTCACAGTGATGAGTGCGATAACTGGAGTCAGTAATGAACCGAAGGGCACCGTGGTAAATGGAGTCTAAGGACTGTAGGTATTTTGATGCAGCACTCATGTACAGCACGTCACCATAATCTAGTATTGGCATGAATGTTGCAGCTACTAATGTTCTCCTGGCTTTGCATGAGAAGCAGGATTTGTTTCTGAAGAAGAAACCTAGCTTCAGTTTGAGTTTAGTGGCCATTTTGGAGATGTGGGTTTTAAAAGACAGTTCAGTGTCAATGTTGAAACCTAGATATTTGTAGGTGGAGACCATTTCTATTTGTTTTCCCTCTTGGGTTCCAATTTGAGGTGGGTTCTCTGGTTGCTGCTTTCTGTTGGCAAGAACCATGAACTTGCTTTTGTCGGCATTTAGGACCAGTCTAAGTTTTTGCAGCCGTGACTGAATAATATTAAAAGCATCCTGAAGAGAGGTGAAAGCTTGGCTGAGGGAGGAAGAACAGCAATAGATGATGGTGTCATCTGCGTAATAATGGTGGGAGGCATTTGACAGATCACTGCAAAGATCGTTGATGTATAGGGAGAAAAGAATGGGACCCAAGACAGAACCCTGTGGCACCCCTTTCACAACATCTAAGAAAGTAGAGGAGGATCCGGCTACATGAACAGACTGCGTTCTGTCAGTTAGGTAGTTGGTGAACCAGGAGACTGCAAGTTTTGATAGACCAGAGTGTTCCAGGATGTTTGTCAATAGTCTGTGATCAACTGTATCAAATGCCTTGGACAGGTCTATAAATAGGGCAACACAGTATTGTTTGCAGTCCAGGGCATGTATGATGTCATTTAATACTTTGAGAACTGTAGTGACGGTGCTGTGTTGTTTTCTGAATCCTGACTGGAATTGTGATAGAATATGGTTTGCTTGTAGGAAATCAGTTAGCTGATCA
>JBBPBX010050537.1:0-14757 GCA_038048925.1 Garcialebias charrua
TGTTAAGAAGAGGAAGCTGAAACCTTCCGTTGTGACCTGCTGCTGCATGTGTGAAGAGGAGGAAGCTGGAGTGAGACCTGCTGCTGTGTGTGAAGAAGAGGAAGCTGATTCCCTCTGTTGTGGAGACCTGTTGGGTGATGAAAACCAGGAGCCGTGAGTGACCTGGTGGACTTTGAGTTTTTTATTAATCATCCAGAAGCTTGATTTTGAGAAGTCCATCTTTTTCTTTAATTACCTTTTTTTTAGGACACAGACTCAGAGAGCCTAAAATAAACATTGTTTTTTTTAACATCCTTTCTGTGTCTGGTGTCCTTGTGTGCTACGTGCCTTCGGGTCGTAACATATAATGGGCCCTCGTCCGGGATTGGACTAATTGACTAATGAGCTATTTTTTTTTCTCCCCTAATTTTTGATGAAAATATAATGAACGCCTCATCTAGGATTTGAACGAGAACGAGATTTCACAATCTATTTTTTTTTCTCCCCCTAATTTTTGGTAAATTATAATGGGAGCTCGTCTCATGTGCTATTTTTGGAGCTGTTTTTTTGCATTTTTGAGCTGACTTTGTGGTGCGAATTGTGTGTTCGCTGTCAGCTGGCTCTTTTTGAACGTTCAGGGGTTGCTCGGACGTTAAAGTAGTCTAAGTGTAGGTCTTTCTGGTGGTGAGCTGTTTAACATTAGTTTTTTTCCTGAAACGATGGGGTTCGATGCTGAGATTCGTTTAAAGGAATTAGAGTTAGAAATACGTCGAATGGAATTGGGTGCCAGAAAAGCTGAAATCAAGTCTGAAGCAGTCGTGAGGAAAGCATTGGAGCAACAAACTGCTCTGAGAGAGATGGAGATTAGTTTTGAGCAACGAAAATTAGAATTGCAAAATAAGGTTTATCAGAGAGAGTTGTAGCTCTGTGTTGAACATGTCCCGTTGGGTGAGGTGAGGTTTCGCCCACTGTGGCGCCCACTGTGGGGTTCACTAACGTGGAGCCCTGGAGAAGCTGAGTTGGGACTATGCTCTAGAATTTTTGTTGCTGAGAACCCTGAACCTAAACTTGAGAACCCTAAACTTGAAGAACTTGAGAAAAGTGAAGAACTTGAGAAAAGTGAAGAACTTAACTGTGGATTTGGATTTGGTCACTCCAGAGGTGTCACCACTAGTGGACGTGCAGTGTAAAAATAATGATGATGATGACATTGATCTGAGTGACTGTTTTTTGCTCTTTTTTTTTAATTAGACGTCCCAGTGAGCATTGTAGCAGAGGAGCCAAGCCTGACTGTCCATCCTGCTCCTCTGTGTACCTTTTCATCTTGTTCACAGGAGGTTGTGAGTGTGCTGCAGGAGTGGACGTGCAGTGTAAAAATAATGATGATGATGATGACATTGATCTGAGTGACTGTTTTTTGCTTTTTTTTTTGCTTTTTTATTTATTTATTAGAAGACGTCCCAGTGAGCATTGTAGCAGAGGAGCCAAGCCTGACTGTCCATCCTGCTCCTCTGTGTACCTTTTCATCTTGTTCACAGGAGGTTGTTTTCATCTTGTTCACAGGAGGTTGTGAGTGTACTGCAGGACGTCGTGGAGCCTTTAGCTGAATCGGCAGCAGGAATTGATAGTTTGCTGTCTGTGAGAGTTGATCTGATGGAACAATTTCTTGAACATGTACAAAGTGATTGTGTTTTTGTTAACTCTCAATGCTTTGTCTGCAGGGTGCCTAATGAGAGTTGGTGCAGCTAAAATGATACTCCTGTCATGTGATGGAACTGATAACACAGAGGCAGACAATTTCCCTCTGGTTGTTGGAAAAAACCCTGATCTTCAGTCTGACATCACTAAACTGAATGTTGGTGAGAGTGCTGCTAAACTGAGGCCTTGTGATGTACAACCTGACCGGCGACGCCTTTTTGGGTTTCAGGTATTCTGAAGGCAACTGTTAGTTGTATGTGATGTGTGTTGTTGGTTTTTTTGCATGTTGTTAGTGTTAAAGGTGTAGGTGTTAAGATTTTTTTTTTGGTTTCATTTACATGGGTGATTGTGGTATAACATGGCTTCATCATCCCATGTAAATTCTTATGTGGGGGGTGTTGCATGCACCAGGCATGTAATTTATTTTATTTTTGGTAAGAGAACAAAATTGTTTAAAGGTTTTGATGTTTTGTTTAAATATTTTGAGCAAAGGCATGAGCTCTTTAGAGGTTGTGCATGAGCTGTTTAGAGGCTGTATGAGCCTAATTGATTGCAGCTGGTGCTCATTAGCTGTAGGTGCTCTCTCTCCCTATATTAGGTTCAAGCCACAGAGCAGAAGAGGTTCCAAGTGAGAGTGGCAGCAAGCAGAGATCCAGAAGAGGTCTGAGCTGATCCAGGAGAAGCAGCTGATGCAGAAACAGCAGACCTAATGCAGGAGTTGCAACAAGAGAAGGAGCTGCAGCATCAGAGGTTCCAGCAGCCCCAGAAGCAGACCTGATCCAGGAAAAGCAGCTGCAAATGAAGCAGCAGCAGAAAAAGCAGCAGCAGTGTGAAGAGGAGCCATGAAGCCATTTGTTTGAAGCCACAGGAGGAGGCTGTTTGATGATGTGGTTGAATCCACATGAGGAGGCCGTTTGACGAGCCGTTTGGAGCCATTTGAGGTGGCCGTTTGATGAGCTGTTTGGAGCCATTTGAGGAGGCCGTTTGAAGCCTGATGAGGAGGCCATTTGATGTTGTGGTTGAAGCCACTTGAGGAAGCCGTTTGAGCCGTATGAAGAGGAAGCTGAAACCTTCCGTTGTGAAGACCTGCTGCTGCATGTGTGAAGAGGAGGAAGCTGGAGTGAGACCTGCTGCTGTGTGTTAAGAAGAGGAAGCTTGATTCCCTCTGTTGTGGAGACCTGCTGGGTGATGAAAACCAGGAGCCGTGAGTGACCTGCTGGACTTTGAGTTTTTTATTAATCATCCAGAAGCTTGATTTTTGAGATCCATCTTTTTCTTTAATTACCTTTTTTTTACGACACAGACTCAGAGAGCCTAAAATAAACTTTGTTTTTTTTAACATCCTTTCTGTGTCTGTCCTTGTGTGCTACATGCCTTCGGGTCGTAACAGTTGGGATATTATGTAAATCAAAACATAATAAATATTTTGCAATTTTTTGAAAGCCCAATGTTATTTACAATGAAACTTAGTAAACATCAATTGTTTAAAGTAGAATTTGTACCTTTTTTGATTACTAGGTTATTAGAATTTTATAATGGCTACGTAACAGTTAAGGGGTACAAATAGGAAACAGTTGCAGGATAGTTTGCAACAAATTAAGGTATGTTGGAAACCCAAGTGGAGGAGTTTAAGTATCTCGGGATCTTGTTCACGAATGAGGGAAAACTGGAGCGTGAGATCGATAGGTGCAGCGTCCGCAGTGAAGCGGGCGCTGTACCGGTCTGTCGTGGTGAAGAGAGAGCTGAGTCAAAAGGCAAAGCTCTCAATTTACCGATCGATCTACGTTCCCACCCTCATCTATGGTCATGAGCTTTGGGTTATGACCGAAAGAACAAGATCTCGGATACAAGCGGCTGAAATGAGTTTTCTCCGCAGGGTGGCTGGACTCTCCCTTAGAGATAGGGTGAGAAGCTCAGTCATCCGGGAGGGACTCGGAGTAGAGCCGCTGCTTCTCCACATCGAGAGGAGCCAGTTGAGGTGGCTCGGGCATCTGGTTAGGATGCCTCCTGGACGCCTCCCTGGTGAGGTGTTCCGGGCATGTCCCACCGGGAGGAGACCCAGAGGAAGACCCAGGACACGCTGGAGGGACTATGTTTCTCGGCTGGCCTGGGAACGCCTTGGGATTCCCCCAGAGGAGCTGCTCCAAGTGGCTGGGGAGAGGGAAGTCTGGGCCTCCCTACTTAGGCTGCTACCCCCGCGACCCGACCCCGGATAAGCGGAAGAAAATGGATGGATGGATGGAAACAGGTCAGTATGAGGCCTAGGTATAAAAAAGCATTTAGAAGAATCTCTTTAAAGATTGGTAGAGGATCACCTAAAATCACATTAAAATAGTAGAACAATTATGTTCCTCAATGGAAGACTTTGAACATCCCATCACCAACAGTTCATATTATCTTCAAAAGCTTTATAAAATAAACCTGCAGTAATCTTTGTGCTTAAAGGACAAAGTCAAAAGTCAATCATTGATGCCTGTAACCTTTGGACTCTGTCCAAAGATATGAACACTTATCTAGCAACACCATTGTCTTGTTTGAGCCAAAGCTCATTCAAAATGTAAAGTGAGAACAGGGTTCTATTTTGTCAGACAAATTGAAATGTAAACCTCTTAGAAATCATGAGCAAGCACAAAGGAGACAATGTAACGGAAAAACTGCCTTTTAACAGGAAGAAACCTCCAGTACAATCAGACTCAGGATGAGCAACCATTTGCTTTGACTTGTTGGTGTTAGAGAGGACAGGAAGTAGAAACAGACAAACAGAGAATGACAGGTCCAGGTGTATTTTCTATAGGAGGAAATACCAAAAAACATGTTAAGATAGAAGAAATTTCAAATAAAACAGGTAGATTTGAGCAAGTGAAGACAGCAGCAGAGAGGAAATGTGGTCAGATTGTCCTCCAGCTCCATTTTTATTAAACTCCATCATGAATGTACCAGCGCTGTTTAACTGGGTAAATATAATGTGAAACACTACTGAGATTGTTCTAAAAAAGCTAAGTCTGGTCCTCTGGACATTCAAAAAACAAAACAAAGCAAAAAAAATTGTAGAAATGTTTCGTCTTTCGTCCGAAAGACTTCCTCAGTCTGAGATGCTGTATTCAGCTCAGTCTTATAAATAGCACCCTCTCACAGTGGATCAACCAGTTTGCTGATGACAGCCTGAAACCAGTTGCTCACATGATAAAGGAGGACCATCAGCCTAACGATGGATTGTTAGCACCCTGATGGTTGTTTGCTATTCACAGAGGGCTGAGTGATACTAGCAATAACAGCATTGTAAGAGAGGGACAGGTGAACCCAGAGGACAGGTGAACCCGGAGGCCAATTTTACTATTGAGGCCTTGAAGGCCAAAGAAGAGCACATTGAACAAAAACTAACAACGTTCCTAGTTCAGACCACACTTCAGCAAGTGATGGACTGTACAGATCAGGCACGCTTAGCACAGCATGTCAAGTCCAAGACTCGACAACAAAACAAATTTAACTTACTGATAACTCGTAAACACAATCACAATTCCAATAACAACACATTCAGTGTAAGACAACACTCTGGTACACAGTTACATGCCAGGGAGACAGAAAAGTGGGTGAAGAATTTATCTGACAGACAGCTCACCCAGCCGGAGACAGAGATTCTTGCCAGGGGACTAAACTTTGCAGTGGCACCAAGTAGAATTCCGCTGGTGGAGATGATCACAGCCACTGAGTCAGCCATCCGCTTTTCTGGCTTGGCTCACGAAGGAGGCAGACGCATTCCCTTCCCTCTCCCGTCCTTCCCCCCCCTGCTGCTGGCAGCTCCACAGCAAAGCACCTCGAACGCAAATTAAGATGGATTGGAGGTTTGGGCATTCGATTCTACAAAGAAGATTTCCACAGAAGAAGGCACAAGGAGAGCCTTTTCAACCTCACAGAGTGACGGAGGATACGCCATGGATTCCGCCATGGATTCCGTGGATTTCTGGGTGTGCTCTGTGGAGGTGAAGAATCTTGGATTATATTGGATTATGATGGCAGCGCTTTGCTTTTTGGCATTTGTGGAGCACTGGTCTATCGCAAAAGAGGGAGACTTCAGCAGGACTTAATGCCTGGAGCACCCGACGTCTGGTCTGCGCTGTGACCTCGAGAAATCAGCTGTGTGCGAGCTTATTCGGGGGGTGAACAGATCAACCTTGGTTTTAGGACTCTGTTCGCTGTGGTCAACATCAGAATTCAGCTGTTTGAGAGCTTATCCAGAGGGTGAGCTGGTCACCCTTGGACTTAGGACTCGGGTCGCTGTGGTCAACATCTGAGGTCAGAGTTGGATCAGTGGAAAAAAAAAAAGTCCCGAATTGGATCATATGAACAGAATCGCCCTTACAGACTGAAGGCTGCTGAAATTACAATGTGTGCCTGATGTGAAAATATTTGTATTTCTTATCTGGCTCCCTTGGAAACAGCCTTGGAAAAGGCTGGATATCTAATTTCTCCTGAGACGTGGCTACTGTGGAAAAAAGCTGTTCTTGTCTTGTCTGCTACCCCCCCCCTCCCCCGGAGAACTTTTCTATGAGCGTTATCGGAGGCATCCGGAATGTATCATGGACAGATCCTCCCTGCCTCAGTCTCAACATGCAACATGTAACTGTGCTAAATGTGCTTATGATATGGTTTTTACTGGGTCATGCGGTGTCTTGCAGACAAAATGTGATTCATTTTTTTTAATATCAACGCTGTAACCCCCATGGTTTCTTTCCCTGTTTTCCCACCTTTGACCTTCATCCTGAGACGGATGAGAGAGGCCGCGCTGAAGAACATGTCATGTGTTTTGATAAGGCAGCAGCTTTACACACTCAAACCCTCTCCTGGATGACTGTGCATACATAATCACGCTGTATCGATGAAAATTGGTGCAATGTTAATAAAATCTCTTGTATCTTGTATCCGTAACAAGAAAATTAAACAGTTTGAAGCAGAACAACTCAGAATCAAAGTTTCAGCCTGTCTCAGTAATGCCAAACCACCACCTTCCAACATCAATAGAGAATAGAGGGATACACTCACCACTCTCAGCAAGGACAAAAACATAATAATTCTCCCAGCAGACAAAGGAAGGTACACAGTGATTTTGAACCAGAAAGACTATCATGAGAAAGTTATGTCACTCCTTAGTGACTTAACCACTTATGAACCGCTGAAAAGAGATCCAGGAAGTGGTTACAAGAAGAAGTTGATAGATTGCCTGAAAATTTTGAAGCAGGACAAGGCTATTGACAATATTCTGTACCACAGACTGTACCCAGGGGAGGCCACGCCAAGTCTGTATGGTTTACCCAAAATCCACAAACAAGGTGTACCTTTAAGACCAATTGTTAGCATGATTAACTCGGTCACTTACAATGTTTCCAAATATCTGGCATCTGTACTCATCCCTTTAGTTGGCAGCTCAGAACACCACATACAGAACACCATGGACTTTGTGGATAAGGTGAGGGATGTCATCATGGAGACTGATGAAACAATGGTCTCTTTTGATGTCACATCACTCTTTACGTGCATTCCTGTTGATGAAGCAGTAGAGGTGGTCTGTTTAAGGTTAAAATCAGACACCACTCTGAACAACAGGACCACACTTTCCACAGAACAACTGTGTCAACTCTTGAAACTGTGCCTGCAGTCAACCTACTTCACATATGGGGAGCAATATTATAGGCAGAAACATGGGTGTGCTATGGGGTCTCCAGTTTCTCCTATTGTTGCCAACCTGTACATGGAGGAGGTAGAAAAGAGAGCCTTGACGTCCTTTTCAGGGAGACCACCAAGTCATTGGTTCAGGTATGTTGACGACACCTGGGTTAAAATTAAATCTCAGGAAGTCCAACATTTCACTGATCACATCAACTCTGTGGATAAATATATCAAGTTCACACGAGAAGATGTAAAAAATGGCAGGTTGGCTTTCTTGGACTGTGAGGTCTCAGTTTCTGATAGAGGAAATTTGCAAACTGAGGTGTACCGCAAACCCACCCACACAGACCAGTATTTACAGTTTGACTCCCATCACCCTCTGGAGCACAAGTTAGGAGTCATCAGGACTCTGTATCACAGAGCAGACAGCGTCCCCACTAACTCAGGAGCCAGACAGAAGGAGAAATCACACACAAAACAGGCTCTAGAGAAATGTGGATATCCTAACTGGGCCTTCCTGAAAGCAGAGAAGAAACCCAAACAGGACTCCAGCCAGCCATCAGGTGAAAAGAAGGAACCCAGACCCAGACCAGTGGTCATTCCGTATGTTGCGGGAGTTTCAGAGACATTGAGACGTTTATTTTCTAAACACAACGTCCCAGTGGCTTTTAAACCCCAAAATACATTACGGCAAAGACTGGTTCATCCCAAAGATCCAGTCCCCCGGCACAAACAGAGTAATATTGTGTATGCTGTTCAGTGTCAGGAGGGCTGTGATCAGTCTTATATCGGGGAAACTAAACAGCCACTGGCCAAAAGGATGGCCCAGCACAGAAGATCAACATCATCAGGTCAGGACTCTGCGGTCTACACTCATCTCCAGGCCAGCGGTCACTCTTTCAGGGATGAAGATGTTCACATCCTTGATAGAGAGGAACGATGGTTTGAGAGAGGAGTAAAGGAGGCCATCTTTGTGAAAAGAAACGTCCATCATTAAACAGAGGTGGAGGCCTCCGGGTTCAACTGTCCCCCTCTTACAATGCTGTTATTGCTAGTATCACTCAGCCCTCTGTGAATAGCAAACAACCATCAGGGTGCTAACGATCCATCGTTAGGCTGATGGTCCTCCTTGATCATGTGAGCAGCTTGTTTAAGGCTGTCATCAGCAAACTGGTTAATCCTCTGTAAGAGGGTGCTATTTATAAGACTGAGCTGAATACAGCATCTCAGACTGAGGAAGTCTTTCGGACAAAAGATCAAACGTTTCTACAATTTTTTTGCTTTGTTTTTTGAATGTCCACAGGACCAGACTTAGCTTTTTTAGATTTTTCTACTTGGATTATTGAGCATGCATCAGGGTACTGAGATTGTTTTTCTGTGAATGACACAAATTAATTCACTGTAGGATGAACAAGGCTTGAAAAAGGCTTGACATTTAAAAGCAACCGGAACTGGTTGCTGGGAACCGATCGACCGTCGTGGGACCTGCGAGCTGCTGAAGCCGTGAGATCCAGTCTGCTGCAGTTGAATCTGGGTGCTAAGCTACGAGCTAAGCTAACAGGCTGACCTCAGAGCTGTTTTGATCGGTTAAGCCCTGGAGTGCTTTTGCCGCATTCGGTCCTGAGAGCTACTGCCGCCGCCGCAATCAAACCTGAGAGCTACTGCCACCGCCGCCATAGTCGGACCTGAGAGCTACTGGTCTGCCGTAGCTGATCCTGCGGGCTGCTGAGACCATGAGGTCCAGTCTGTTAACATCAGATCTGGGTACTGGGCTACAGCTACCACCATTAGGCCTGTGAGCCTCGTGGCAGGGCCACAGGCTTTGGCTAACAAACAACAAACCGGAGTCCAGCTACCGGCAGACCAGAAGTACTGTGAGTAATGATGAAAAAATGTGCACAAAAGAAGCAAGAGTCGGTGGAAAATAATTCAGAAGATATGGAGGAAATTAAAAATTCATTAAACTTTATGAGTTCTGAACTGACAAGATTAGCATCTCAACAACAACTCCTGATCAACCTGATTGAGAAAGTGAAACAACTGAAAGCTCTGATAAGTAACAAAGACAATAAAATAGCTGAACTTGAACAAAAAATGGATGATTTGGAGCAATACATAAGACAAGACAACTTGGGGATCACTGGACTTGAAGTTAAGCGATGGACATATGTAGCAGTTGCTGCATATGTCCATATAACACGTGTACTAACACGACAGAGGATGCACCTCAGGAAGAGCTGCAGACGCTGGAGGAGCAAATAGTGACTTTTTTGAAGGACATTGACGTTCATTAGTAGTAAGTCAAGAAACAAGGTAATAATGCAAGCAAAAAAACCCTGAAGGGAACAAATGTATACATAAATGAACATCTAACCAATAAAAGGAAATATTGCACGTGAAACAATGTGTCAGGAACGATGTGTAGTTTAAACAAACCCAGTATGCAGGCAGGCTGACACTCGGAGGCACGAGTAGTGAAATAAATAAAAATACTTTAATAATACAAAATAAAGGTGCTGACGTGGCAGCTACTTACAATACGAGAGAAAATCATGGAACCAGGAGACAAGACACCAGAGGAACACAGACGATGACCCGACAATGAACAACACATGGACGCTGACTTATATACACAGTAATCAAACTAAATCGCACACACCTGGACACGTAGACAGGGAAACCAAAAAGTGTAGGGATGGGAACTGACCAACAGAGGGTGTCATCCCTACAGTACCCTTCATCCAAAGAAACCCCCTGGCATCCCCTAAAAATGCCTCCCAAAGAACTAGGGTGGGCGGAGGGAGGAACTGCAAGAATGGCGGGCACGAGAAAACACAAGGACAAGAAACCAAAAACTGACAGGAACAGAGCCTGGGATAAACACCAATCAGAAAGACTAAACAGAAGAAAACATCAAAAGTTCAAGTAGCAAGAGGAGTCAGTTTAGGGAGACGGCCGGGAGGCCGTCCAGCATGGAGAGACAGCTCAGGGGGATGGCCGAGAGGCCATCCAACACCAGGAGCGAGGTCAAGTCATCTTTATTAATAGAGCACAATTAAAACAGATAAACTGCTATCAAAGTGCTTTACAGACAACATCAAAAAGAAATTAACAACAGAAACTGTAACACACACAAAATATCATCAAAATGTATGAGAACAGGATTAAAAGAAACACAGAACAAAATAAACTAAGGCCCTGTTTACATGGACACGGTGGAGGGAAACGGAGGTTTTTGGTATGTTAATTAGAGGAAATGATTTACGTTGACACGGGCGAATTCTAGTGTTTACATGTGTCTGCCTGAATCCCCCCTCCCTCATGAATCTACTCCCCCGCCCTCATGAATCTTCTGCTCACCTAATGTGCATGCGTGCTGCCTTGGTCTGTTTTCCTCTGGGGCTAAAAGTTCAGCTAACTACAAGTTGTTGTAAACAAGTTAACAACAAGTTAAAGCTTGAATTTGGATAAGAGTCAACAGATTTGAAGCCAAGTGGGACCCTCTTCATCTAAAAAGCTCCATACCAGTTGCTGAGCAGACCAGAACCGAGTGACGATGTCGGACTTTAGTCCGTGATAAACAGCTGACTTACAGCAGGTAAACAATGTTCTTATGTTTGCTTGTGTCTACTTCGATTACAGAACAACCGAGTTTTTATTTTTTTCCTGCGAGGTCGATAAGCCATCCTTCCACGAAGCGGACCGGTTCAGATGGACCAGTAATTCACTAGGATGAAATCAGCAGAGTCCAGTTCATAACAGTTCAGTTAACGTGTTTTTAAAAGTGTTCAATTTAATTCTCAGTGTTTGTGACATACAGTTTGTGGTGTTGAATATATAAATAAATAAAAAATAAACCTTGTGTCTTCATTTTCAACTTTATGACGTAATGAGTCCAGATAGATTCATTTAGCTCAGATAACTTTATATATCTCCCACACTAACATAAATACTGTTTATTATTGTTAATCTGTTCTTATTCAGCACATATGTTATAGTGTAACGCGACGTGTGTAACACCGGCTGTCACGCACACTCGCTTGTGGCTCACACAAAAGCTCAGCGGGAGATGTGTACGTTATCAATAGGTGGTCAGCAAAAAACCTCCACCCTGAGAGGTGAGTTCAGAAACCATCGGATTCAAAGAGGGGGGCTAGTGGTGTCGTGTAAACGATCAGTAGAATCGCAGAGAGAAAGGAGTGGTTTCACTCAAAATACGCGCTGTGTAAACGGCCCCTAAGACAGCTCACACAGTATGAAACGCCAGAAAGAACAGATGGGTTTTTAGCAGGGATTTGAACAGGTGAAGGGAGGTGGCCTGCCTAATGTTGGGGGGCAGGTTGTTCCAAAGTTTGGAGCCGATGACTGAAATCGCTAGATCTCCTCGGAGCTTCAGTTGTGTTTTTGGAACCGCCAAAAGCATCTGATCGGATGATCTCAGGGAGTCAGAGTCAAAAACCATCCTGAGATTTTTCACAGAGTGCTTGAGATAGGGCTGGAGGGAGTCCAAGTTTATATGATCAGAGGCGGCAGCTGAGCTAGGGTTGAAGATGTTGACTTCAGTCTTTTGATCGTCTTTTGATCGACATCAGTTACTTTCAAACTAATGACAAATCAAAAAGCTGCAACATGAATGTAACTTGTAACTCAACACATTATAGAAATGTAGTGTATTAGAAAGTACAGATACTTCGTGTAAAATGTAGTGGAGTAAAAGTAAAAGTACCCACATTAATTCTACTTAAGTAAAGTACAGATACATGAAAAATGTACTTAAGTACAGTAACAAAGTATTTGTACTTAGTTACATCCCACCACTGGGGACGGTCTACCTCAATCCAGGGAATTGGATGTGGAATGGTTTGGAAAGTGATGTTAAAAATGCCGTCAATGTGTACATTTAAGAAAATGATCAAAACTGAATTGTTAAAAAACATATATTTAAAATAACGTAATGTGTATTGTATTAGAGTTAGAAAAATTAGAAAGAGTTACAGTATTAATTTTGTTTTGTTACTTGAATATTTTTTTGTTTGAACTAATTGTTTGAAAAAAGGGGCAAATATAATATTTTTTTCTTCTTTCTGCTACCTTTCATTTCTTTATATTTTGTATGTTATCAATAATGGGATCGTTTTGTATTGTATTTTAAAATGAACAAATTTATAAATAATAAAATAATAAGTAATAATAATAACCAAATTTAAACTAAATAGAAACTCACCACTATTGCCCAGTTAATCCAGTAATTGATATTATCCAGACAAAATGGACATTTGTGATAAAAACTATAACAACAGTTCCTTGAAACTTTTTGCTGACAAATCAAGCAAACATTAAAAGCAGCTTGTTTTGACTATTCTTAATAACCATTTTAGTATACATCACTGATGTATATAAACTTTGTCAATTCAGAAGAGCAAGTGAGAAAAGTTATGTCAGTGGGAAAAACAAGTTGTCCTGTGTTTTATTAATATGTAAAGTCCAACAATATATAGACATTACCTGATACCATACTTAAGGCAGCTTCCACATCCGAACCAACACGGGAGCTGATTGGACAAAACAAAATGGTGACGTGGCTTTCCTTCTGGTCAGTTTGTACCAACAAGAGACCTGTCGACACTCGTCTCATCAAATCGTCATCAGCCCCAAAGGTTATCCCTGCAGTGACCACGTGGACCTTAACTGTGTAGACTAACAAAAGCAGGGTAAGTGTTACCAGAGCAGAAATAATTAATGCAAAAAGTGTTTTTGTTTACATAATCCATTACTCACCTTTAAGACTGAACCACTTAATGAGAGTCCTAACGAGATTTATAACTATTAGAGGAAGAAAATGTTACCAGAGCAGAAATAACTAATGCAAGAAGTGTTTTTGTTTACATAATCTGTTACTCACCTGCAAGACTGAACCACTTAATGAGAGTCCTAACGAGATTTATAACTATTAGAGGAAAAAAGTGTTACCAGAGTGGAAAGAATTACTGCAAGAAAATTTTGTTAAATAAACTAACACTTACTTACCTGAAAGACTGAAGCACTTAACAAGATTTATTCCTATTTAGAGAAAGAAAGTGTTACAGTTTGATTGATTTAACAACATACAACTTCAGTAATAATTACAAACAAGAATAAGTGCACAAGTGTGACCACTGTATCAAATGCAAAGCATGGTGGTGGTAGCATAATGCTGTGGGACTGTTTAGTTGCCAGTGGTGCATAGACATTGTGCAATGTGAATGAAGTAACATAGGAGGAGGACCACCTCCAATTATTTCAATTTCCCAAAAAATCAACAGCTAGACAATAGAAACTTGAGACCAAAAGGGGAGAGCAAAGATCCTAAATGTGCATTAAAATTAGTTTCTGAACTGAAAAAGCATCCATCCAGGTTTGGTTTATTTGTCATATGCAAATCAATAAAAGGTCAACAATGCAATGAAATGATCAGGATGAGAAGAACCATCTCGACATGGAGAAAAAAAAAACAAGAAATACCAAAGCATGCAGCAAAAATACTAAATTCTGTAAGTAAGGTTCCAAAACTGAAAAAGAAATACAGTAGTCCCTTGTTTATCACTTGGGTTTGGGACCAACCCCTAGGGAGGTACCCATCCTTACCAGATGCTCGAACCACCTCAACTGGCTCCTCTCGATGTGGAGGAGCAGCAGTTCTACTCCAAGTCTCTCCCTGATAACTGATCTTCTCACCCCATCTCTAAGGGAGAGTCCAGCTACTCTGTGGAGGAAGCTCATTTCAACCACCTGTATCCGCAATATTTTTCTTTCGGTTCACTATCCGGAGCTTGTGGCCAAAGGTGAGGGAAGGAACGTAGACTGACCGGCATACAGAGAGCTCTGCCTTACAGTTCAGCTCCCTCTATAGGAGTCCCACTGTCTGTCAGTACACCCTCTTCATCACAACAGACCAGCACAGAGTCCACAATGCTGCACACTCTAGTAAGTGTGCTAGTGCTGCATCACTCTGTCAATCTCACATTCCATTCTTCCCTCACTCATGAATAAAACCCTGAGATACTTGAACTCCTCCACTTGAGGTAGAACCTAACCCTCGACCCAAAGAGAGCAATCAACTCTTTTTCGACTGAGGACCTGGCCTCAGATTTGGAGGGGCTGATTCTCATCCCAGCCGCATTACACTCGGCTGTGAACCACTCCAGTGAGAGCTGAAGATCATGGCATAAATGACACCAACAGGACCACATCATCTGTAAAGAGCAGAGATGGAATCCTGAGGCCACTGAACCAGAATCCCTCCATCTCTGGCTGCACCAAGAAATTCCATCCATAAACGTTATTAACAGAATTGGTGACAATGGACAGCCCTGGCGGAGTCCAACTCCCACCCTGAAGGGGTCCGATTTACTACCAGTAATATGAATCAAACTCTTG
>JBBPBX010050538.1:0-15582 GCA_038048925.1 Garcialebias charrua
GAACCATAGCAAACGTTGCGTCCTCTCTACAGCCCAGCTGCTTCTACAGGACGAGCTGCAGTCTGACGAAACGGACCAGAACCTGCTGGAGCACAGTGTGTTTTTGTCTGACGGACTGGACCAGAACCTGCTGGAGCACAGTGTGTTTTTGTCTGACGGACTGGACCAGAACCTGCTGGAGCACAGTGTGTTTTTGTCTGACGGACTGGACCAGAACCTGCTGGAGCACAGTGTGTTTTTGTCTGACGGACGGACCAGAACCTGCTGGAGCACAGTGTGTTTTTGTCTGACGGACGGACCAGAACCTGCTGGAGCACAGTGTGTTTTTGTCTGACGGACTGGACCAGAACCTGCTGGAGCACAGTGTGTTTTTGTCTGACGGACCGGACCAGAACCTGCTGGAGCACAGTGTGTTTTTGTCTGACGGACTGGACCAGAACCTGCTGGAGCACAGTGTGTTTTTGTCTGACGGACTGGACCAGAACCTGCTGGAGCACAGTGTGTTTTTGTCTGACGGAGCGGACCAGAACCTGCTGGAGCACAGTGTGTTTTTGTCTGACGGACTGGACCAGAACCTGCTGGAGCACAGTGTGTTTTTGTCTGACGGACGGACCAGAACCTGCTGGAGCACAGTGTGTTTTTGTCTGACGGACTGGACCAGAACCTGCTGGAGCACAGTGTGTTTTTGTCTGACGGACCGGACCAGAACCTGCTGGAGCACAGTGTGTTTTTGTCTGACGGACCGGACCAGAACCTGCTGGAGCACAGTGTGTTTTTGTCTGACGGACCGGACCAGAACCTGCTGGAGCACAGTGTGTTTTTGTCTGACGGACCGGACCAGAACCTGCTGGAGCACAGTGTGTTTTTGTCTGACGGACCGGACCAGAACCTGCTGGAGCACAGTGTGTTTTTGGACCAGAACTCCTGTAGAAGTCTGGAGGGCACTACAGCGGTCAACTAAAGCGGCGCTAGAGGCTTCACAGCAACAACACAGCAGCGAGATGCTTCTCATACCTCCGACCGTCAGGAGCCTCAGCCGGTTCTCCAACCCGTCTGGAGATGGGGGTTCACCAGCAGGGAGCAGCAGGGGGAGACACACCCGGACAACATTACTGTAGTGACCTCTGACCCATTAACCCGTCCTGTATCAGTGCCATCTACAGCTGGAGCGGGTGACGGCAGCGAGCTGGCCTCTCGTCATCTCCACCACCGTTTGTCTTCACAGAAAAACGTTTGGGTCGAAACAGAACTCTGGTTCTGGACCGAGGTGGTGCAGACTAGGGCTTTATCAGACTACTCAAGTCATCTACGCATCGATTACTTGGACTTCTATCGAGTTTTTTTATTTCAAGTCGAGTATTCGTAGTGACGTCATCACGTCGCAGTTACAGAACAGAAAATGAATCAACTTCCTGTTTGGAGCGCGTTGCGAACCGGTGTTACACCATATTCTGTGACCACCGTATATTGTGACCGTAGGGGGTGGTGTTGCATGAACTGTTGCAGGTCACAGAATGTGGTGCAACACCGGGTCCAATCGACCGAACCAGATTCCTCTGACCCGTTTCACAAATAAAAGGTAAAAAATAATAATCTCTAAACCTAAACCTAATGTGCAGCACCACAGGCGGTGGTGCGGGGTGGTCGACTGCCACACTGTTTTTAGTTTCATTTTTGACGTGCCGCACATTTTTTTCACTTTTGCAGCTTAATTATAATATCTAACAGTTTTGGGTTTCCTGGGACTTATTTGCTGTAAAATAAATGATAGGAGCAGAATATATGCTCCCAATGTTTTGTTGGTCTTTTTTTGTAAATAATAAATCAAATTTTTTTTTGCGGTTTTAGTTAATTATTTTTTGCATCTTGAAATCCTATGACATCATCAACTACTCGAGCTCTACTCGAGTTTTATTATGTGAATGTCGAGTTTAAAAATTGTGTACTCGTTCAACCCCTAGTGCAGACAACGAGAAGACATCCTGCTGAGGTCAGACGGTCGTCCACACACAACAGGAAGCTGTTCTGCACAGGTCAGCTTCACTTCAGGCGGGACGGGGCTAATCCCTGACGGTGCCGACTCGTTCAGGAACCAGAGACCCTGGACGATCCAGAACAAAGAGGAAGAAGGTCTGCAGACTTCTTCAGCTTCTGCAACTGAACAGTTTTAACTTCTTCGACAAACCTCGGCACAGCAAACAGCCAACAAAGGTCAAAGGTCAACAATAAGCCAGAACGTGGAAACGACCAGACTTCACCAGCCGGATCAGAAGTGAACACCAGTTCTTACATCAAACCACCAATCAACAGCAGGCGCTCCCAGTCCTGACTCGCTTCATCTCATCGATGTTCAGAGCAGATCCAGCACCTTTGAACAGAAACGCTCGTTTCTGGCTGAAATATTTAGAAACGTTAACATTACATTAAGTGAAGCTTTAAGTGGAAATAAAACCTCCCCGCTGCTGATAAAACTTCAGGTTTGATGTAAACAGTGAATTCATTGAACACTTTTCACACCTTCACGGCCACAGAACTGAAGTAAACAAGTCCAACAACATGATCTGCACCCCAGAAACTTTTAATTTGAAATAAAGTCTGAAGGATTTCCCTGACATTTCAGTCCCATCCGACCGTAAAACCCAAGAGACTCAGAACACCTGAACTGGACCTCACGGTTACAGAACATTTAACAGCACCAGACCTGGAGTTATGGATTCAGTTTATGAACAGTTCCACCAGTTGAGCCTAAAACCTTCAGGTATCTGGTTATTATGATACTATTTTTAAAAAGACCCCAAACACTGATCCAAATCAACAAAAGAACGGCTTCAACCAAAATAAATAAAAAAAGCTTTAAAAAGAAACAAAAGCCGACATTTGATCAGGTTCTACATCCACTGTAAGGACTGCCTCCTCACCCAGCTTGTCGGAGGAAGTGATAATGTCAGTGGGGACACACGAGTCCAGATCAGCGTCCATGATGCCGAGGGGGTCCAACTGGGCCACATGGTGCCCTCGGATCTACAAGGGACGACAACAGCACAGAACCCACCCAGGACAGGAGGAGGAGGAGGAGAGAGTGGTGTGAAGGAGAGAGGAGTCATGAAGAGGAGGAGGAGGAGGAGAGAGTGGTGTGAAGGAGAGGAGGAGTCATGAAGAGCCGAGCAGGAGGAGCAGAACGATCAACAGCAGAGAAGAAGAGAGGAGGAAGAGGAGGAGGAGGAAGATGGGTGGGTGACAGGAAGACAAAGGTTAACACAGGTGTTTGTGTTCAGGTGTGTTCTCACCAACATCCTGGAAGCCGGTATTCACCGGAGCAACATCAAAATTCACACAGCTGATTCCCAGAGGGTCCAGAAGAGCACTGTGATGGCCTATCACCTGAACACACACCCAACACACACATTATCACCTGAACACACACCCAACACACACATTATCACCTGAACACACACCCAACACACACGTTATCAACTGAACACACACCCAACACACACGTTATCAACTGAACACACACCCAACACACACGTTATCACCTGAACACACACCCAACACACACGTTATCACCTGAACACACACCCAACACACACGTTATCAACTGAACACACACCCAACACACACGTTATCAACTGAACACACACCCAACACACACGTTATCAACTGAACACACACCCAACACACACGTTATCAACTGAACACACACCCAACACACACATTATCACCTGAACACACACCCAACACACACGTTATCAACTGAACACACACCCAACACACACGTTATCAACTGAACACACACCCAACACACACATTATCACCTGAACACACACCCAACACACACGTTATCAACTGAACACACACCCAACACACACGTTATCAACTGAACACACACCCAACACACACGTTATCAACTGAACACACACCCAACACACACGTTATCAACTGAACACACACCCAACACACACGTTATCAACTGAACACACACCCAACACACACATTATCACCTGAACACACACCCAACACACACGTTATCAACTGAACACACACCCAACACACACGTTATCAACTGAACACACACCCAACACACACATTATCACCTGAACACACACCCAACACACACGTTATCACCTGAACACACACCCAACACACACGTTATCACCTGAACACACACCCAACACACACGTTATCACCTGAACACACACCCAACACACACGTTATCAACTGAACACACACCCAACACACACGTTATCAACTGAACACACACCCAACACACACATTATCACCTGAACACACACCCAACACACACGTTATCACCTGAACACACACCCAACACACACGTTATCAACTGAACACACACCCAACACACACGTTATCAACTGAACACACACCCAACACACACGTTATCAACTGAACACACACCCAACACACACGTTATCACCTGAACACACACCCAACACACACGTTATCACCTGAACACACACCCAACACACACGTTATCAACTGAACACACACCCAACACACACGTTATCAACTGAACACACACCCAACACACACGTTATCAACTGAACACACACCCAACACACACGTTATCAACTGAACACACACCCAACACACACGTTATCAACTGAACACACACCCAACACACACGTTATCAACTGAACACACACCCAACACACACGTTATCAACTGAACACACACCCAACACACACGTTATCAACTGAACACACACCCAACACACACATTATCACCTGAACACACACCCAACACACACGTTATCAACTGAACACACACCCAACACACACGTTATCAACTGAACACACACCCAACACACACGTTATCAACTGAACAACTGAACACACACCCAACACACACGTTATCAACCTGAACACACACCCAACACACACGTTATCACCTGAACACACACCCAACACACACGTTATCAACTGAACACACACCCAACACACACGTTATCAACTGAACACACACCCAACACACACATTATCACCTGAACACACACCCAACACACACGTTATCACCTGAACACACACCCAACACACACGTTATCAACTGAACACACACCCAACACACACGTTATCAACTGAACACACACCCAACACACACATTATCACCTGAACACACACCCAACACACACGTTATCAACTGAACACACACCCAACACACACGTTATCAACTGAACACACACCCAACACACACGTTATCAACTGAACACACACCCAACACACACGTTATCAACTGAACACACACCCAACACACACGTTATCAACTGAACACACACCCAACACACACGTTATCACCTGAACACACACCCAACACACACGTTATCAACTGAACACACACCCAACACACACGTTATCAACTGAACACACACCCAACACACACGTTATCACCTGAACACACACCCAACACACACATTATCACCTGAACACACACCCAACACACACATTATCAACTGAACACACACATTATCACCTGAACACACACCCAACACACACATTATCACCTGAACACACACCCAACACACACATTATCACCTGAACACACACCCAACACACACATTATCACCTGAACACACACCCAACACACACATTATCACCTGAACACACACCCAACACACACATTATCACCTGAACACACACCCAACACACACATTATCACCTGAACACACACCCAACACACACTTATCACCTGAACACACACATTATCACCTGAACACACACCCAACACACACATTATCACCTGAACACACACCCAACACACACATTATCACCTGAACACACACCCAACACACACATTATCACCTGAACACACACCCAACACACACATTATCAACTGAACACACACAACACACCCCAACACACACATTATCACCTGAACACACACCCAACACACACGTTATCAACTGAACACACACATTATCACCTGAACACACACCCAACACACACATTATCACCTGAACACACACCCAACACACACATTATCACCTGAACACACACCCAACACACACATTATCACCTGAACACACACCCAACACACACGTTATCAACTGAACACACACATCATCACCTGAACACACACATTATCACCTGAACACACACCCAACACACACGTTATCAACTGAACACACACATACACCATATCACCTGAACACACACCCAACACACACATTATCACCTGAACACACACCCAACACACACATTATCACCTGAACACACACCCAACACACACATTATCACCTGAACACACACCCAACACACACATTATCACCTGAACACACACCCAACACACACATTATCACCTGAACACACACCCAACACACACATTATCACCTGAACACACACCCAACACACACATTATCACCTGAACACACACCCAACACACACGTTATCACCTGAACACACACCCAACACACACATTATCACCTGAACACACACCCAACACACACATTATCACCTGAACACACACCCAACACACACATTATCACCTGAACACACACCCAACACACACATTATCACCTGAACACACACCCAACACACACATTATCACCTGAACACACACCCAACACACACGTTATCACCTGAACACACACCCAACACACACATTATCACCTGAACACACACCCAACACACACGTTATCAATTATCACCTGAACACACACCCAACACACACATTATCACCTGAACACACACCCAACACACACATTATCACCTGAACACACACCCAACACACACATTATCACCTGAACACACACCCAACACACACGTTATCACCTGAACACACACCCAACACACACATTATCACCTGAACACACACCCAACACACACATTATCACCTGAACACACACCCAACACACACATTATCACCTGAACACACACCCAACACACACATTATCACCTGAACACACACCCAACACACACATTATCACCTGAACACACACCCAACACACACATTATCACCTGAACACACACCCAACACACACATTATCACCTGAACACACACCCAACACACACGTTATCACCTGAACACACACCCAACACACACGTTATCACCTGAACACACACCCAACACACACGTTATCACCTGAACACACACCCAACACACACATTATCACCTGAACACACACCCAACACACACATTATCACCTGAACACACACCCAACACACACATTATCACCTGAACACACACCCAACACACACATTATCACCTGAACACACACCCAACACACACATTATCACCTGAACACACACCCAACACACACATTATCACCTGAACACACACCCAACACACACATTATCACCTGAACACACACCCAACACACACATTATCACCTGAACACACACCCAACACACACATTATCACCTGAACACACACCCAACACACACATTATCACCTGAACACACACCCAACACACACGTTATCACCTGAACACACACCCAACACACACATTATCACCTGAACACACACCCAACACACACATTATCACCTGAACACACACCCAACACACACATTATCACCTGAACACACACCCAACACACACGTTATCACCTGAACACACACCCAACACACACATTATCACCTGAACACACACCCAACACACACATTATCACCTGAACACACACCCAACACACACATTATCACCTGAACACACACCCAACACACACATTATCACCTGAACACACACCCAACACACACGTTATCACCTGAACACACACCCAACACACACGTTATCACCTGAACACACACCCAACACACACGTTATCACCTGAACACACACCCAACACACACGTTATCACCTGAACACACACCCAACACACACATTATCACCTGAACACACACCCAACACACACATTATCACCTGAACACACACCCAACACACACATTATCACCTGAACACACACCCAACACACACATTATCACCTGAACACACACCCAACACACACATTATCACCTGAACACACACCCAACACACACGTTATCACCTGAACACACACCCAACACACACGTTATCACCTGAACACACACCCAACACACACACGTTATTCACCTGAACACACACCCAACACACACGTTATTACCTGAACACACACCCAATACACACACGTTATTACCTGAACACACACACGTTATTACCTGAACACACACCCAACACACACACGTTATTACCTGAACACACACCCAACACACACACGTTATTACCTGAACACACACCCAACACACACACGTTATTACCTGAACACACACCCAAAACCCACAAGGGCATGTTCTCCTCCCTGGGCTGCCACCTTCCCGTGGTGGAGGGGTTCGAGTGTCCCATTGATCCTGGGAGTTGTGCTGTCAGGGGCTTCATGCCCCTAGTAGGGTCACCCAAGGCAGACAGGTCCTAGGTGAGGGACGAGACAAAGTGCAGCCCAAAGACCCCAATGATGAGTAAAACTAATGGAATCAATGTTCCCTCGCCCGGACGCGGGTCACCGGGGCCCCACTCTGGAGCCAGGCCCGGAGGTGGGGCACGCTGGCGAGCGCCTGGTGGCCGGGCTTTTACCCATGGAGCCCGGCCGGGCACAGCCCGAAGAGGAGACGTGGGTCCCCCTTCCCATGGGCTCACCACCTGTGGGAGGGGCCAAAGGGGTCGGGTGCAATGTGGGATGGGTGGTGGCCGAGGGCGGGGACCCTGGCGGTCTGATCCTCGGCTACAGAAGCTGGCCATTGGGACATGGAATGTCACCTCTCTGGTGGGGAAGGAGCCTGAGCTAGTGTGTGAGGTTGAGAGGTTCCGACTAGAAATAGTCGGACTCACCTCAACGCATGGCTCTGGCTCTGGAACCAGTTTCCTTGAGAGGGGTTGGACACTCTTCCACTCTGGAGTTGCCCCTGGTGAGAGGCGCCGAGCAGGAGTGGGCATACTTGTTGCCCCCCATCTTGGTGCCTGTACGTTGGGGTTCACCCCGGTGAACGAGAGGGTAGCCTCCCTTCGCCTACGTGTGGGGGGACAGGTCCTGACTGTTGTTTGCGCCTATGCGCTAAACAGCAGTTCAGATTACCCACCCTTTTTGGAGGTGAAGATTCTCAGTCGTCCAGGACATGATAAAATCAAAAAAGGCGTTTAATACAGAACTGGACTTTATTTGACTTTTTGTTTATTTGACTTTATTGGACTTTCTGTTACAAATAAAGTAGTTATTTTTTTTATTGAACGCCTTTTTTGATTTCACCATTTTTGGAGTCCTTGGAGGGGGTACTGGAGAGTGCGCCTCCTGGGGACTCCATTGTTCTACTGGGGGACTTCAATGCTCACGTGGGTAATGACAGTGGTTGAGAGGAACTGCCCCCTTGATCTGAACCCAAGTGGTGTTTTGTTGTTGGACTTCTGTGCTTGTCATGGATTGTCCATAACGAACACCATGTTCAAGCATAAGGGTGTCCATATGTGCTCTTGGCACCAGGACACCCTAGGTCGCAGTTCGATGATCGACTTTGTTGTCGTCTCATCTGATCTGCGGCCGCATGTCTTGGACACTCGGGTGAAGAGAGGGGCGGAGCTGTCAACTGACCACTACCTGGTGGTGAGTTGGCTCCGATGGTGGGGGAGGATGCCGGTCAGACCTGGCAGACCCAAACGTATTGTGAGGGTCTGCTGGGAACGTCTGGCAGAGTCTCCCGTAAGACGGAGCTTTAACTCCCACCTCCGGGAGAGCTTTGAACACGTTCCAGGGGAGGCGGGGGACATCGAGTCAGAGTGGGTCATGTTCCCAACCCCAGATAAGCGGAATGGATGGATCTGCTGTGTTTGTGCAGCGTTGCTGCTCCACTGGTGTTACTGGCTGCACCTGGAGCCCTTTGCAGTGCACGGCTTCTGCCTTCTTCTGACCTGCTGCTGATCCACTCATTCCCCTGGTAGGCTGCACTCCTGCTCTTCGGTAAGATCTCTTATTGTCATTTAACTTGAATCCAGAACTAATGTGCTTTTTATTTTTATTTTTAGGCATGTGATAGAGCTGTGCACTGCTCTGCTTAAATGCCACAGTGCACAGAGAGACTCTGCGGTCTTGTCTTGTCTTGGGTTGAGACAACTTTTTAGAGTTTGGGCTGCTCCTCCACTGCATTCTTTGCTGCTATTGTTGCAGCCGGTCGATTGGACAGTGCTGTCTCCTCTGCCCTGTTGTGATGGTGTGAGGCTGGACACTTGGTTTGTTCCACCATCTGTACTGCTTGAATTACTATTGTATGTGGAATAACACAAAACAGGCTTTACCTCATGCTCCTTTTGTTCCTCTTTCCTCAGGGACTGAGTAGTAGGCCTGAAGCCTGTGTTTTTAATCAACTGTTTTAATAAATTATAATATTTTTACAGAAATCAACCTGTGGTGTTTTAAATTGTTTGGTAATAACATCCACCAAGTGGCGTTGAGTTTTATTCAAAACTATTCAAATCACCCTCCTCTGTTGGCCACAATCTGAACACACACACACCGTTATCACCTGAACACACACACACACCGTTATCACCTGTGTCTGACTATTTTTTATTACCTTTGAGTTTACATTAAATGACTACACAGTCACTGAGAGTAAATTTCATCTTAGCAGGTGCTTATCAGAAAACACTATAACCAATTTAAAGATTCTCTTCCATCCTTGTTTTCCTCTGTCTTGCAGAGTAATACATCAGAGAGCAGTGACTTAGATCATCTGGTTGATTAAATTTACAACTTCTTTACAAACTTCAATCGATAAAGCTGCTCCACTGGGTAAAAAAAAGGTCATCAAAGATTAGATCCTTGGGAGTTACGTTCTTTAAAATAGGTGTCTAGAAAACTAGAAAGAAATAGGCGCTCCACTAACATTGAGGAATCTTATCTTTGAGAGATAGCCTGCTAACGTACAAAAAAAAAAAAAAAACACTCTGTAAAGCTAAAACTTTATATTATTCATCTTTAATTGATGAGAATACAAATAACCCCAGGTTCCTTGTCAGTACCAAAGCTATTCTAATGAAAAATTATACCTCTGTTGATTCATGTATCCCTACAACTATTAGCAGTGATGACTTCATGAGACTCTTTATAAATAAAATTGCTTCAATTAGGTAAAAAATTCAACCCAACATTCCTACTATCACCTCTGGTTCTGTGTCAGATGAGACAACTTTAAAAATGTCACTAGAACCTGATTTATGTTTGGACTGTTTTTGTTCTGTTGAGTTCTCTGAATTGTCAAAAATAATATCTTCATCCAAACCATCCACATGTCTGCTAGATCCCATCCCAACCTGACTGTTAAAAGACATTTAATTTAATTATTTAAGATAATTAATAACCACGTCTTGGATCTGCTTAATTTTTCTTTAATAAATGGTTATGTACCACAGAGCTTTCAGATTGCTGTAATTGAACCTTTACTTAAACATAACCTTGACTCAGGAATCCTAGCCATTTATAGACCTACCGTATTTTCTGGTGTATAGGTCGCACCGGTGTATAGGTCGCACCATCCAATTATCACCAATAGATTGGAAAAATCCCTAGATAGGTCGCACCGGTGTATAGGTCGCACCTACGTTTAGCTCTGCTGCAAATGTCTGCCACAGGAGCGCACAGCAAGGCTTTTAAGAAGATTAACACTTAAAAACAATTATTTGTTTGATAAAAATTATAGCAAATATGTGTCTGAGCTGAACTTTTCCTTAATAAATGAACGTAATTGTGAAATGAGCTGGATTTAAAAATTTATTTAGCCGAAAGTGATAACAAGCCATATATAGGTCGCACCTGTGTATAGGTCGCAGGCCTTGAAAAAACCATAAAAAGGTGCGACCTATACACCGGAAAATACGGTATATCTAATCTAACTTTCATCTAAAAAAATTATAGAGAAAATAGTTCCAGGTCAATTACATGATCATCTTCAAAGAAATACTGTAATCTGTTTGAAAAGTTTCAGTCAGGGTTTAGAGCTCACCACTGAATCTGCACTGGTGAAAGTTACTAATTATATTCTCATGGCCTCTGACAATGGACAGGTTTCTCCACTGGTCCTGTTAGACCTCAGTGCTGCATTTGATACAGTTGATCACAATATTTTACTACAGAGACTTATATGATGTTGGAATTACAGGAACAGCTCTAAATTAAACATATTTATCTGACAGATTCCAATTTGTGAACGTAAATAATGAATCTTCATAGACATACACCAAAGTTAGTCGTGGAGTTCCTCAGGGTTCAGTGCTTGGAACAATACTCTTTATCTTATATATGCTTCCATTAGGTAAAGTTATTAAACAGCATGGGATACATTTTCATTGTTATGCTGATGATACACAGTTATATTTGTCCATTAAACCCAATGAATCCAATCAGCTACTTAGACTACAATCATGTCTTAAAGACATGAAAACATGGATGACCCTAAATTTTCTGATTTTAAACACAAACAAGACTGACGTTTTAGTTTTTGGACCTGAACATCTTAGGAATACATTTTTCAGTCTTTCTCCTCCTTGGATGACATTAATCTGCCTCCAGCTCTAAAGTTAAAAATCTTGGTGTTATTTTTGATCAGGATGTGTCTTTTGTCCCCCACATTAAAAATGTTACTAGAACCTCCTTCTTCCACCTGCGTAATATCACTAAAATTAGAAACATCTAAAAATGATGCAGAAAAACTGGTTCATGCATTTGTCACGTCTAGACTGGACTATTGCAATGGTTTGTTATCTGGGTGTCCAAATACTTCTTTAAAAAGTCTTCAGTTGATCCAAAATGCTGCTGCCAGAGTCTTAACTGGAGTTACTGGGAGAGATCACATCTCTCCAGTTTTAGCTTCTCTCCACTGGCTCCCTGTCAAATCCAGAACTGAATTCAAAATCTTACTTCTAACCTACAAAGCTCTCAACAACCTAGCTCCATCTTATATTACAGATCTTATTGTTCCATATTTTACTAACAGAGCACTTCACTCTCAGACTGCAGGTTTACTTGTGGTTCCTAGAGTTTCCAGCAGCAGAATGGAGGAAGATCTTTCAGTTGTCAGGCTCCTCTCTTGTGGAACCAACTTCCAGTTTGTGTCCATGAGGCTGACACATTGTCCAGTTTGAAGACTGGGATTAACACTTTACTTTTTCATAAATCCTATAGTTAGTGTTGTCTTGTTCTGCTGCTATAGACTTAGACTACTAGAGGACAAACTGACCTCATTTCTTAAATTAATTGTTAAAATTGAATAGTTTTCATTTGATACTATTTCTATCTTAACATGTGATTCTTGACCTGCCATTGTGTATCTGTTCCTACCAAACCCAGCCGATCGAAGCAGATGACGCTTGTCCTGAGTCTGGTTCTGCTAAAGGTTTCTTCATCATGAGGGAGCTTTTCCTTTCTACTGTCACCTTCATGCTTGCTCAAACTAAACTTGAACGTATATCTGCAGGTTTTTAAATTAAAATAAAAGTTGATAATTGTGTTTTTCTATAAATAAGCACCTGAGTTGTGTGTTCAGTTTAGACTCCGGCCCCGAGTGTGTGTCTCTGTACCTGGTAGGCCCTGATGAGGGACTGGACAGCCAGGTGATCCTCCACCAGCTTCTCCACGTTGGGCTGGGCTCCGACCAGCGAGGACAGATGAGGAGCACTGAGGCCCGCCGCCGCCGTCGCCGACAGATCCAGAGGAGACTGGTAGGCGGCGCCGGGAGGAGCACCCGCATTGGCGTTTCGGAAGAACACGTCCCAGGACTAGAGGTCAGACAGGAGAAAATGTTTAAAGGGGACCACAGATGCAAAATTCACTTTTTAATGTTTTTTTTACTCAACTTTGGGTATTTACTTCATAAAAAAACAGTCCTTGTGCCAAAAAAATGCACCCAGTGGTTTATTTACTCTAAGTAGATTTATTTATTTTTGATAAATACACCAGGATTCACACTTCCTGCAGTTATTGACGTCACAGGCCGTAGCCAATCACCTCAAACCTGAGTCCAGCCCCTCACCTAGCAACCCCTGGTTAGGCTCAACCCACTTCTGTATTAAACACATGACTGTTGTTTTTCATGATTTCATCTCATCTTTTGTTTATATGTTCTTAATTTCATGTGTACAGCACTTTGTTGCAGCTGTGTTTTTTTAAATGGCTTTATAAATAAAGTATAATTGTTATTTTTATATTTTAGTTCAATTTTTAGTGTATTTGCGATCGCTCCCAACGCGCAGCCGTCAAAAATTAAACGAGCGGACCCCCGGCGTAGGGACCAGCGGCAACGGGACCCTCTTCTGGCGCGATGGAGCGGAGCTTCAACTGTACAGCCTCGCAGCAGCCTCGCAGCAGCGAGGACCTTCTCCTTACGGATTAATTTACGGGAGACACTTGGTGAACTTTGTGTTGTCTTGACTGGAACAGCGATAACTCCCAAAATCTCCGCGTGCAACGAGCGGAGCTGGCGAACACCGGAAGAGGAACAAGCTAACATTAGCTTCGGATTCGGGTGGTCTCATGCTAAAAGGAGCAGCAAATTGCGGCGCGCTCAGACGGGTTTCGGTAAGTTATCTTAAGCTAGCACTAACAGTAAGTCAAATGAGTAATAAAAAAAGAGCTAATTTTAAAACAACAACACATTACAGATACTGGCTGTTACAGAGGGCGTAAACAGATCTTTGAAGGGCGTGGACTTCAAGAAACCGGTCGTTCAAAACGAAAGTTAAAAATGGCAGAATTAAAAAGGGTATAATTAATTATCTAAGAATTATTTTGTGTATTAAAATGAATTAATATTGTCAAGATAGCACACAGACATAACATAAAAATTTTAAATACCTATATGTGGTCTCCTTTAAAATCATGTTGGGAGGTTGTTTTCTTTTCTTTTTTTACTTTTAGTGTTCAGGTCTACCAAAGACTCAATATCACATCATAAATGATGACTATCATATTTTCCGGAATATAGGTCGCAGCTTTTTATCATTTTTGCACGCCCTGCGACTAGGCATGTAACGAGATCTCGTTGTACGAGATCTCGCAATATTAAACTCCCGCGATATCTCTAGTTGAGAGGTAACGTTGTCTCGCGAGACGCTAATGCTAGCGCTAGCAGAGCCCCTAGCAAGTCAGCGTCACAGACAGCATGGCTTCGCCGGATGAAGTTGCTATAGAAGACGCCCCAACTACTGATGGAGGGTCCCGGTGCCGCAGACGCCTCTACATTGATGGAGGGTCCCGGCGCTGCCGACGCTGCCCCGGATGTAAAGACACACGCGTAAACACCGGTGTGACCGGTGTTGCCAGATAGAGTCCCACCCACCCAAAGCACTCTTTACCCGCAAAAGTCAGAAGGAAAATCGCAGTGAACCGCCTAATCTGGCAACACTGGTGAGTGACGGCTGCAGATTCTGATGCGGATATTTATGTTCAATTTTTGGAAAGTCCTGCGTGAATATCTATTTTTTTAACAAAGTTGAACGTTCTAAGGTCTGAGGAGATTCAATCAGTAAAATGAAGACATCAGTTGAGTTTGTAATACATGTTAAAACAGAATAAAAGCCTTTTTGCGGCATAAAACCGACCTTTGAAGTTTTCTTGA